>JANJEY010000007.1:12619084-12635062 GCA_024703695.1 Erythroxylum cataractarum | reverse complement strand
GGTACATAAACATATCTTGTTTTTGGGTTAATGATCAAATTTAGGTCATGCTTTGTTGGTGAATGATATTGAGATGAAATGGAGTTGAAAATGGGGAGTGAATGAAGTAGAAAATGGTGATCTTTGTAAAAGTTATGTTAGGTGTTAAATCTAAAAAATTTGAAGATGGTTGGTTGGAAAAATGTCCATTAAGTATGCCTTAGTCTTTTACCTATAAATTTTTTTGTAGTTATCCAAATGAGATGATTCTTAATTTGGATTAAACTAGAGATGTATAGCTACAGTTTTTATGAGAAGTAGAGTTCAAATTCTGCTTAGAAGAGTTTAAAAATCTAATCTGAAGTTGAAAAACTAGGTTTGCATATGTGAAAGTTCTTTGCAACAAACTCCTTGCTTCGTTGCCGCAAACTTGAAGGATTTAGTGAGAATTTTTCCGGTAAAGTTCATCGCAACCAACTCTAGGTTTCACGGTGGTGAACATGTGAAAATTTCACAAGAATTCCTCTCTGAAGGAGTTCACGGCGGCAAACTTTTCTGACTTCTCTGCGGCGAACTTTTCTCTACACTGAACATGTTTCAATATTTTGGGCATATGTTTTTCTATACTTATCCAAATGAACTGATTCTTGATTTGAAGTAAACTATAGAAATAGGGCTACAAGTTATCTGAAGAAATAAAATTATGAATCGGACTCTAAGGGTTTCAAGTTTTGGGTAAAAGTTGAGTATAGGGTACATGATGAGAATAATTGATAGATACCTGGGATTGTCATGAACATGCATTGTACATATTTTATATACACACGTGTGCATAAATGAATGCTTATAATTGTGCAAATATTAATGCGTGTGTGTGTATTTTGCGCATTGCATAATTTTGATGTGCAGGATAAACATCTGAATTTAAATGTTTCCAGATCATTGAAATTAGTGCTAATCTGGAGTGTACTATGAGTAACGTAAACGGTTTCTCTCAATTAATTGTTTACTTTAAAAATATGTTTTAAATGATGATATGAATGCGGATTGATTTTGTTTTTATACCAGACAATGAAGGTCCGAGATTTAATGCATGTATGTGATATTGAAGTGCGACTTGTATATGAATTTGATGAAATAAGTGATACATGATTTGATTGTTAAATGCTGGACTTAGTTTCGGAAGAAAACTGTGAATATGCATATGATTGCAATATTGATACTCAACATTATGTTGAATGTCGGACCATGGTTCGAAAATGAATGTGAGTCCGAAAGCATGTGATAGTCTGAAATTATGTGAATATGATGATTTTCATTACATGAATGCATGAAATGTAAAGGCAATTATGACCAGAGTCACTACCGAAAAAGAGCTTAAAGCTCAGAATGTGAAAAAGAGTCTAGAGCTTAGAAAGTGTATAAGAGCCAAAGGCTCACTATGTAAAATGAGCCCTATATCTCTAACGGATAAGGTACAGTTATAAATAAACCCAGTATCCACAATGGATACGGAATAGTTAGGCACTCAATCATAACAACGTAATAATTAAAAAAGAATCATATAAACATTTCATACATATTTTTAATAAGTATGTATGTTTGTTTGAAATGCAAAATTATCTTACTTGTAAGTGAGAATGTGACAGATGATGAATTATGCTAAATACAAGGATGTGAATTACATGTTACGTGTACTGTTGTGTTGCATGAATTGAGCGAACTATCGATGATGGTTACCTCATTAATTTCGCAAAACTCACCCAAAATTTACAAATATTTTTCAGACTTAGAAGAATACCCCGTTAAACAAACAGGAGTATACCTACTGCATTTAAGCAAGAGATAGAGGTCCAGATCAATTCGTGTCTGCATTTATTTTCTTTATTTTTGTATCAAATATAGTTTCCGTAATTATTGAACTTATGTATTCAAGCATTTTTGTTTTGTAATAACTTTCCATATTAAAGATGTTTGTAAATGATTTTGCAATGTAATGAAATTATAACTACAAGTACTCTGTATTTGTAATGGGCCCAATTGACTACTGAAATTCAAATGATTGTATTACTGTGATTGAAAAAGTTTATGATTAAAAAGGGTCTACTTTGATTACTGATTTTTACATATGCGTGTATTTTTTTTAAAAAAAAATTGTATTGATTTTCAAGTGTTCAATTGTTCTAGCATGCCACTCTTGCAAGATGCGCACTCAGATATCACTCAGAATATCTGGTACGTGTCTATTGAGAGTGGGGTGTTACAATCCAAAAATATGTTCCTTTCTTTAAGGATGGCTTCCTTTGGTGGGTTGGCTATGGCGAGCATATCTCAGTTTGATTTGCTAGATGGTGCGGTGAACTACCTTTACTAGACATGTTCGTACTATTGATGATAGGGATAGACATCTCATGGTCAGTGACCTACTCTCTAGTAGAGGTCAATGGGATTATTCTATCTTACACCCCACTTCATCTTATGAGCTAAGGAAGAGGATTGACACAATCCTTACCTCCTGGAATGTGAAAAGGCCTGATTCTCTAATTTGGGGGGAGTCGAAGACAAATTCTTATATGGTGAAATCCAATTAAGACTTCATTACTCACATTCCTTATCCCACTTATCCTTCAACGAAATGGATGCAAATTTGGAAGCTTAATGTGTCTCAGAAATTCCGTTTTTTCCTTGACAAATTCGATGGCAACGACTACTTACAAATCTCTTGCGAATCAATAGAGGTATAGTTGATTCCCCCATCTGTTCTCGATGTGGCAGGAGTTCAGAATCGGTCCTACATGCCGTTTTTTATTGCATCTGGGCTTCACCAGTTTGATGTTTACTCTTTGATGATGTTAATGAATGTGAAGGAGCTAAGGGTTGCTTATGACCATATCATCAAATTTTTTGTTAGTGCATGGGTCATTTGGTGTGCTAGAAATCTAGAAGTGATTCAGCCCTCAATCTTTTCCACAATTGCACAACATCAGTGGTTCGTTAAGATTTTCAATGATTGTCTTCTTGTTTATGCTCCTTTGGGGGTCCATTACGTCCAATGACAAGAAAAATGGATAGCTTAGTGTCCTCCTTAAGATGAGTTTGTGAAGCTAAATGTGGATGGAAGTTCACTTGGCAATCCTGGGGACATTGGTTTTGACTGCTTCATTCGTGATGAGCATGGCACTGGTTTGTTGATTTTTTGGGTTTTCTTAGTCATACTATGACTATAATTGTTGAACTACAAACTATTCATCATGGTTTAATCCTAGCTTGGGATCGCGGTCACCTAAGGTTATCATGGAATTTGACTCTTTAGAAGCAATTCATCTTATTACTCAATCTTGCCCTTCCTCTCATCCTTACTTTGGTTTGATTAGGGATATTCAACAATTGTTTACTCATACGTGGCATTGCTCGTTAGCTTATGTGTTTTATGAAGGTAATCAATGTGTTGATTTTTTGGCTCGACTGGGGTCATTGAATTCTCAACATCTTATTATTTGGGATAATTCCATCCCAGGGATGAGGCTTCTATTGCAGAATGATCAGCGTTCAATTGCCATTTTAAGGCATTACCCTTGGGTCCTTTGTATCCATATCATTTTCACCAAAAAAAATAAATAAATAAGCGTACATTTTTGCACCATTGATAAAGAACAAAAAAAGAAAGAAGGCAAGAGTGGATAAAGATTTTGCGTAGGAAAGGTATTTGTGATCAAGAAGAGATTACGCATAGTATAGATCAAAGTTGTTATTGTCTTTCTTTTGTTTATAGCATGAATTTTATGGTTTGAAGGAGTTGAATCAATTGTGTCATAGATCATATTAGGTGAATTATATCTTGAAATATTTTTATAATGTTAAAGTTTAAATTTACATGTGGTATCAAAGCAGATTATGACTTTTTGATTTGCATTATAGTTAACCCTAAAATTCATGGTAGCAATTAATATACATTTATGGTTATACAAAATTAAGTATTTCTTCTGCTGTAATCTCTCAATTTAACCCATTTTGTTTCTCAATTTTTTGTGGCCTGTTGATTACATTTTTATTAATTGATTGAACGATCTCTTTATAATAAAAACAGGGATTGCAAAAGCTATAGGGTTACTGTCTTATGCATATCTGTTTATTTTTGAATTGAGATGGGTTAAAGTGTTTTCTATTTGAAGAAAATAAAAAGGTTCAAGAAAAGTTTTGTGGGACCCACAATCAAAATCTTTAGTATTATGTTTGCATTACTTGTTTACCGCAAATTCTGGAAACAACAAAGTGAAAGAAAAATCAATATTTATGGGGCCACTATAAGAAAGAGTTTAGCTTTATAATTGTAAAGAACAAATTATTTAGATTGAAAGTTTATGGAAAAGTGTTTTCATATACATGGGTCTTCCAAAAGGTTTTGAATCTACAATCTATAAAAGTCATTCTTCGTTTTAATAATTGATAACATTAAAGTGTGGCACCTACCATTGTATTTATAAAGCATAAGTTTTATTGGCAAAAAGAATGAGATATGTTTTGGGTTTAAAGTTTTGTGGAAACTATGTTTCCCAATTGAAAATCAAAAGGTTAAAGATGGTTAGTTATGTTTTGATCCTTATAGATATTGGATTATTTCAATTTGGTAATAAAAATTTACATTTTTGTCTTTAATTTTTTTTTTTGACTTTATAGTATCGTCTTTCAACATTATAGTTAAATTTAAAATTTTATGTATACTTACATAATTAAATGTTTACTATATAAAAAGCTTATTAGTCACCAAAGTGACCTTTCTTGAAAATATATTTAGACGTTTAATTATGCATTCTTTTAATTATTTATATTATATGATGCTAATAAATGACATAAGAGATGAACTAAACAATTTTAAATATTAGTTATAATGCTAGGAGATCTCCCAAAGGTGGATCAATGCTTATAATTAATAACATTAAGAGACTTATCGATCTACTTAGTGAACACGTTTATATATCCAAAGATAACATGCCTACTAACTTGAGCATGATTGATTGTCTATTAAAGTGTATATATATTTTTTGATGGCATCATTATGGATTAAAGATATCTATTTAATTATCACCCAATGGTGAACTTAAAAATATATATATTAAAGTTTATTATTGTTTGAATCCATTAATTGTACTTAAAGCATTAATGTGTGAGTTTGTTTTTACGATTGTAGTTTCTAGTAATTTGTTAGCTATGGGGAATGGTATGGTCAAGTTCAGTGGGCTAAACTATGTTGATTGGTCTAAACAAATTCAATTTCAATTGGGTATTATGGATAAGGACCTGACATTAGTTATAGAGAAGCCTGCAATCATTACCGAGACTAGTAGCCAAGCCGAAAAGACATATTTTGAGACTTGGGAAAAGACTAATAGGTTGAGTCTAAACTTGGTGTGATTGGCAATGACAAAAAATGTTAAGTCATCAATGCCTCATATGGACAATGCAAGGGAGATTAAAGAAAATGAAGGGACACTTTGTTCATCTCATAGTACACAAGGAAGCTAGTAACAGAAAAGAAAAGCCAGAAAAGAAGAGCAACAAGAAGGAAAAAGCTCTAATGAAGGTTAATGAGGGCCAAATCCATAAAAAGCAACATTGTTTCTTTTGTAAAAAACCTAGTCATTTTAAGAAAGATTGCCTTAAGAGAAATGCTTGGATCAAAAAGAAAGGTAAGTACTATGTTTTAGTATGTTTTAAATCAAATCTTATTAAGTGCCCAATAATACCTGATGGTTATATTCAGGTGCAAATACTCATGTGTCACATATTTTGCAGGGATTCCTTTCTATTCAAACTATACATGAAAATGAAGAGTTCCTGTATATACGTAACAGAATGAAGGCACGAATATAAGAAATAGGGATGTACAGATTGATTTTAGACACTAGTTATAATCTAGATCTTGAAAAGTGTCTTTATGTTCCTGAATGTGCTAGAAATTTAGTTTATATTAGTGAGTTGGATAAGATAGGTTTTAATTTCATTATTGGAAATAATGTTTTTTCTTTTTCTAAACGATAGTACTATTGTGGTTTTGGTACATTAATGGATAGTTTATATTATTTCAACCTTGATGTTAATTATTATGAACCCCTGTTTCATATTGAAATCATATTGCTAATAAATGTGGTGCATATAATGAATTCTTTGCTTACTTGTGGCATCAAAGGTTAGGTCATATATCGGGAGAAAGGGTGATGAGGTTAGTGAAAAGTGAAAACTTACCTTAACTAGATTTTACTGACTAGGATATATGTGTAGGCTACATTAAAGGTAGGCAAACCAAACACATATCTAAGAGTTTAGCCATAAAAAGGACCAAGTTACTTGAATTAATACACACTAATATATATGGTCCATTTCATATTTCATCTTGAGCGGTGAAAAGTATTTTATCACCTTTATTAACTACTATTCATATTATTGTTATCTTTATTTACAACATGACAAGTCTTAACCAGTGGACATTTTTTAGGTATTCATTAATGAGGTAGAAAGGTAATTAGAAAAGTAAAAGTTGCAAGGTCTATTATAGTAAATATGATGAGAACGGAAAGTGTCAACAGATTAGCAATCTAACGTTTTAATCCACTCAGCCATCTATCCCAATTCAAAAAAAAGTAATTACTTTGTTACATTACATAACACGTCAAGTTGAAAAAAGGCCCTTTTTTATCTCTCTTTATTACTTCAATTGTTTGAGGTACATTTGTAAAATTTCTTCAAATTTGGGGCATTTATGCATAATATATAATGCCCAATATTCTACATCATAATGGTATAGCTGAAAGGCATAATCATACCCTTATGGATATGTTTATAAGTATGTGTGCATTAAAAATACCTACATAACTACTCAATAGAGTTCCTAGTAAAGCAATTTTTATGACACCTTATGAATTGTGGACAAATAGGAAACCTAGCTTAAGGCACCTGCATATTTGCAGTTGCCCAATCGAAATAAGGTTTTATAATCCTTATGAAAGGAAACTTGATCTATGAACCATTAGTGATTACTTTATCGGTTATCTAGAAAAATCCAAGAGGTATTTATTTTATTATCCTAACCATGGTACAAGAATAGTTGAGTCTAGTAATGCTAAATTCACTAAAAATGGACAAATCAGTAGGAATAAGGAACCATGAAGGTGGACATTCAAGAGATTCAAATGGAAAATCCTTCGCTTAGTGTCTCTTCTCAAGTTGTTATTCCTCTTGTTGTATCACAGTCATGCAACATATCGTCGCAAGTTAATATTCAAAACCCACAAGAAGTGAATGCCAATAATGAACTAGTAAATAATGTGTAAGTCACAAATGATCAAGTGATATAACAAGACATAGTATTATGAACATCTAAAAAGGAGAAAAGACCAACTATATTAGATGACTATGTGGTGTATTCACTTAAGCACAAGTGTGACTTAAGCTTTGATAAGCATCTAGTCTCATTTAAAGAAGCAATGAAATGTAATAATTATGAAAAGTGGCTCAATGCTATAAAAAAACAATGAAAATCTATGGACGATAATCAAGTCTAGGAACTAGTTGAGTTACCTAAAGGCTCAAAGCAAGTGGGCTATAAATAGGTCTTTAAGACCAAAAGAGACTCAAAAGGTAATATTGAAAGGTACAAAGCCAAACTCGTAGTCAAAGGTTATACTCAAAAGGATAATATTGACTTTAAAGAGACCTTCTCTCCAGTTTCAAAGAATGACTCTTTAATAATTATTATGGATTGGTAATTCTTATGATTTAGAGCTTCACCAACTGGATTTAAATATCGTTTTTTTGAATGGTGACTTAGAAGAAAAATTTTATATGGATCATCTAGAAGCTTTTGTAATTGTAGAAAAGGAAAAGATGGTGTGTAAATTAAAGAAGTCAATATATGGTTTGAGACAAGCTTCCCGACAGTGGTATTTTAAGTTCAATGATACTATTACCTTTTATGGTTTTGTAGAGAACAACATTGATAGGTGTATCTATATGAATGTCAGTGAGAGCAAGTTCATTATTTTTGTACTATATATTGACAATATTCTTTTGGTTGATCACGATTACTTGTGCTAACCAAAAATAAAAATCACTTACACTATTATAAGGATTCTTGCTATTTGTTATTCAATAAGGAAAAAATGAAACAAAAATATGTCAATTCATTTTTAATAGTGATTTTAATTATGCAAAAGATCATTAATTGTTTCATTCATTATGAGTAGATACAACTAGTAAACATACAAATTGTCATCACAAACTTGGAGATAAAAACAAGTTTTATAAACTCAAATATAAAGCATTTACATTCAAATTCATATCTTGATTATTAAGGAAGTAGGAGCAATAATTAACATTTAAAAAAAGGATTCATCAGATACTCCAAAAGGATAAAGCAATGACGTCACTAAGGATCAATTTATAAAATTATAACTAGAAAAACACAATGTTTATTATAAAAGAGAAATAAGTAATGAAAGTAATCTATTACCTTAAAGCATGATTTGAACCACTACAAGAATTTGATTCAATAATACCGCCAACATCTACTTGAGAAGAATCAGACAAGTTTAGTAGAGCCACCATTACCCAGTCATCACCTTTACCATTTCTTAACTTGGTTTAAAGGCACAAAAATATGATTAGATACATACTAGTCAATTTAGTCTTAGAACCTAGAATAAATGCCTTTGGTGGATAGAAAAGAGCAACAATAATTGTGTTTGCCAAGTCTTTGATTTTAACTATGCGCAAGATGCCACAAAGTAGATATAGGGAAGTCATAGCACCAAACAAATACAGAGAAGATCTATAAGATCCAAATGGAATCCCCAAGTTCCTAATATTGATTTTTAAAATTGACTAGTTAATAATACAACTCTTGATTTCATCAAAAACATAATCAAAACCTCCAATAGTAAGACAGATGAGAAAACAAGTCGAAACAAACCATAAAATCCCCAAACATGACACACACAAGCGCAAATCATGAAATCAAATCATAAAGAGAAGTGAGAGATGCCTGGTTAAACTTGAGGGTGTGTTGTTTGTTGACGAGCTAGGGTTACAGAGACAAAGATATGCTATCGTCCAAACTCTCTTGTTGTTTAACCACTGCGTCGATTAAGTGTATTTTCATTGCGTCATTATTTTATCTCACCTTTATTATAAGAGAGGATGTTTATTCTCCTAACGTGATACTATTCTTCAAAATTTTTTAATACAATCAATTTTTATTTAAAATTAAAAAAATCTATCCTTTATTCCTTATAATTTGTCTTATAATCCCCTCATAATTATTCTTATATATCACTATTTCTCCCTAAAATATTATAAATGATATCATATATATATATATATATATATATATATATAATTTACAATAACAATAATTTAATTGTTGTTAGTTATACAAAGCTTACCCATTCTAGTATAATTTAGCTCAAATTAGTTCGAGTTGATTGGACTTTAGGTCGTGTTTGATTTTATAATATTTTTAAGTTTGGAGTTGAACTCAGACAGTCCGGTCCAACCTAATCCAAAGTTTAAATTTTTTTAAAAATAACATCATTTTTATTTAAAAATAAAATAATATATTTAATCGAGTTTGGTTAGGCTCGATTGTGCTCAGACTCAGACCAGAAGCTCAAGTCAGGCATGAGCTCTAAAATTTTAGAAATGGATTGAGTTTAAATGAATCTAAGTCAAACGTTACTTATTATCACCCATAATTATTGTTTAAGTGTGCAACAAATTTAATTGTTATTTATATAAAATTTTATAGCAACGATTTTTAATTTTGTTGGCTTTTTAGATATATGATAATAATTTATTATTACCGTTGCCTATTAATCTTATTAAAGACAATGTTTTAAAAACCGTTGTGTATTATATTAGTTTTAAGCAACTTATTTTAAAATGTTACAAATTTAATATTGCCTAAAGAACTTTTTATAGTCTTTAAGAAAGACAAGGTCAGTAATTCGACTAGCTGATACGTCAAATGTATATCCTAAAAGTATACTCGGAAGATATTTTAGTGTAGGTTAACGGGTTAGTTTTTTCCGATTAATTTTTATATACCAGATATGGAACAGATTTTTGATCCATCAGAGGCAGTATCGCTACAAAGTTAGATGTCTATTACTTTTACATAAAAAGAAATATGCATTATATATTAAATATTCGTTTATAATTTTTATATAAGTTACAATATGCATGTATGACAATGCAATAAAAATAATAATTTATAATTTTATTCCATGAGTAAAAACAAATAGATCAATTTATAAAAATATGAATTATAAATAAAGAAAATTACTTATTAGTATTATTATAAAATAAATAAAGCTTTGACAAAATACTAAGTTCACCATTATATTAAATCAATAAATATATTATTAAAATTAATAAATATAATACAATATTAAGTTGTAAAATTGATAAACAAGTATTGGTACGTAAATATGATGATTAATAAATTATTTTGTTTGACATCATCTATGTAATTTTGCTTGTTCACAATTATCCCAGTGCGATGTAGTTGTCCATGTATAGTGTTATGTATCGATAAATTATTACGTAAACTAAAATTAATGAAAACAAAAGAGAGATTTTAAATTTTGTAGAAAAATATAAGAACATCTCACAAAATTTTGATGAAATTAAAACCGTAACATACATTAATGGCACATCATACAAGTAGTGTACGTCACTCCAAATATAGTGTACAACTCCAACTTGGTACTATAATTGATAATTTTTCAAAATATTACATTTTATAATATCTTATAACCCTATATTTTATAAAATTTTATAAAATTATAAAATTTTATAATATCTTAAATTTCCTTAAATGGTGAAATCTCGTTTAATCAAAGATTAGAGCCTCACATGATCAAATTTTATAATTTCAAATCAGTCGCAATGAAATCATATGTATCCTGACGACCATTCTCATGAAGTTTAATTGAAACTTATCCACCAGAAAACCTGAAGCCAGATCACCTGACACTACAGTAGGAATCCCATTTCAGTTTTGTTAATTTGACCTCTTGAACCATTGGCATTTTTGGATAAAATTGAAGTTATTAGCTAACCAAGAACACAAATAAACTGAATGATTTAGTCGACTTCAAGATGAATCATCATATCGAATTCCTGCATAAATAGTTGGAATGTGGAAGGTGAAGGGAGAAGTAGAAAACTCCAAAAAAATAAGATTTAAGGGCCTTCGCATCTCACAATCTAAATCTCTAAGCCTAGTATCGTTACTTCTGTTCTATACCTGACTTCAAAAAACTCGCAATTCAACTACTAAAACCAGTTGTGTCTGTCCTGCAGAAGAGAAATAAATAAGGGTTGCTTGGGTTGTCTGCTTGGGTCGGGGGGAAGAATATGAAATCTCACCACCTATTATTAGGTGGCTTGACCTTGTAAATTCGGACAATCCAATTAGATGTTGTGAATGCCTCTTCCAAGTATTCAAGTTTGATGTCCTTATTTCCTATCTCAACTCCCCTTGCACGATCATACCTACCAAAAAAAGCCAATTGCAAGATTAGTAACGACAACATAATCAGAGATTACAGATCCCCTCTACAAGATCTACCTACTTTCATGCACAAATTGCACCAAATAGTGTACTGGTACATCCTATACGTCCTAGCGGCGAACTGATAGCTTGAACAACAAAGCAGTAATGCTGCACTTACCCAGGAGGCTTGCCATACTCTGTTACCATCTCTCCAAACCGATAGTAGGACAGTTTGTACCTATAGCCAAAACAAATATATATCACTCTCAAATCCTATAAGTTTTGATCATAATACGCAACTGATTCACAGTAATATAAAGAACAAATGGATAAACTTTAAAATTGAGATTCAACATATAAAGCAGTTGTTCACTGATTACGATGGCAAACAAGGAAACTCCAGGACAACGAGATCAGGACATAATGTCCCATGTGACGCATTAGATGGGTAGCATTGGCGGGAAGATGATAGAATATCCTAAATGAATGATAAACCATAATAATTTACCTCCCGAATTTAGCAAAACCCAACTATCAGGAATGAAGTAAATAAAAAGAAAGAATAATAAAGGATTTACTGCAAGAATTAAATAAATTTTCAAGAAAGAGGTAAAAAGCTCAATAAAACACCCAGAATTTAGCAAAACCCAACTTTCAGGAAAGAAGTAAAATAAAAATACAATAAAACATTTATTGCAAGAATTTACAAAAACTTAATTTTTGCAAAAGAAGTAGCTGAAAAGCTTTATAAACAACTAAAATATCACTCATAATGAGTTTCCCCACATTACTTCACTTGCATCATGCTAGAAGTTATTCCAACACCGTAGATCAAATCAAAATCATTACATAACATAGAGATCAAGAGTAGGATTAAATTCTACTTCGGATATTTTAGATGAGAATTCCTTTGCTACTAAAATAAGGGTTCCAATAACTTTTCTATATATGTAATCAGTCCTTCGATAACGAAAAGAATTGAATTTTCTCTATAAACTTGAGTTTTCAATTAAAAGGGGCGATAATTTCTGTAAGAGTGATTCTTAGATTCAAAGTGATTCCTAGTTCCCTGCTCAACATTGCTTATTTTCTCACTAAGATTCCAGCACTTCCAACCAGAATATTCAGCAACCAAAACCCTAAAATTCTAACCATACCAACCTAAAATTCCAGCCAAATCAAACCTAAAATTCCAACCATATAAAACCTGAAATTTCATCAACCTAAACTGACAGAAATTCCGAGCCTGAAATTCCAGCAACTAAATTTCATAATTTTTGTGAGTTTTACCTACTAGTTTGATATCTCTCGTATTCCTACCACAAGGATATTTTGAAAAATAGCATGTCTACCAATAGGCTTTAAGTTTGGCAAATGACTTTGGTAAAGCCTGGATTTCATTAAAAAGTGTTTCAATTTTACACACTTATTGTCTACTATTGTCCTTTCCAGTTCTTATCCTTCTCTACTTGTTCTCTTACACTAACTTTCTCTTGTCGTCTTCCATTTTTTTTTATTAACTTTTTGTAGTTCATCAATCTATTTCCATTCTTTGAGTTGCATTGAATCTCTTGCCCTGGCCGCAGATGCCGATGCTTACTTTGATCCACAAGCAATGAAGTCTATTTGAGGGCAACAAAATCCCATACTCTCTGCCAAACCAATTCCTTTACGTCCCCAAGAACCTCACCTCCATGCCAAAAGGAAAATAAAAAATCCATCCACCCAAATGTGATTACCTAGGTACCATTGAAAATTTGAAATTATACCATTATGTCAATAAATATTGATTCAAACTACAGTATCAATTTCAAGTGCATTCCTTTTTGACATTATACCACCATGTCAACAATTATAAAACAATGACTTACTATTGCATATTACGCGTCCATAGGAATCTTCATCCATATTCAAACAATAGAATCATTTCAAATGCATTCCTAATTCCAAATTGTCCTCCCTATTCAAACTATAAAATCAATTTCAATCATTCCTAGCTCCAAATCTTCCTCCATATTCAAACTATATAATCAATTTCAAATGCATACGAAACTTCCAGCATATTCAACCCATACAATCAATTTTAAATGCATTCCTAGTTCTAAGAAACCAAGTCGAATCTTTAGTTAGAACTTGTTCATATATACTAGAATGGAAGGAACATACGAGTTTATCACTAGGTATTTGACTAAACAGAATTGTCTCATTCCTATAAAACCTATCACTAACATACCCCTGAAATGGGATAGGACTAAGTAGAGGAAAAAGGTTTTCCATGAGATGGGAAATGACCTATGTGTCTACATAGATCTTATTAATGGATTACGAAAATGTGCAAAAGTTTTATTTGCCTCTACCATTCTATGAATTTCTTCATTTTTGCAAATGGCATCACCACTTATCTATCTTAAATTCTTTTCCATGAAGCAACTAGCTCTTACCATGAACTGTAAGTACAGGGTGGAAACTTACATGAGACAGTTCAGCATCTTGGGGGCTGCACCTTTGTCAACACGATACTCGCCATTAACAAGGTAGTCAGGCTCCTTAATTACAGGGAATACTCCGCCTCCAATTCTCACCATCCACAAAAACCTAGTGCAGATAACTACCATTAGTACATAAATGAGACATTAAGATGCTTACAAAAAGAGACTTATGCATGGTGATCAAAGATCATATTGAAGGAGAGGGGAAGGGGCAACTGAACCTATTCAGCATAAAGTTGATGAATTGGACTGTGTATGAATTCATACTTCTAAAGAATGATGGAAGCTTACTTATTAATATCATCAGAAGAATAACCAGTAACACCACCAAAGACAACTAACACGTAGTCCACATCAAGTGATCTCATTATATCATAGGCTTCATCTTCATAAGAAGACATTGCACGCCCAACCGTAGCAATATGGGTATTATTCCAGGTATTATTGTCAACAATAACTGTTCTGTTTCCCATGGCAGTTATCTGATACCCATAATCCCACCATGACATAACCTTTGCATCAGGAGGAGTGTTTTGTCGAAGCCAAAAGTAAGCCTCACGATAATCATCAAAGATCACCCTACCCCCCATGGGCACCTCTTGCAGTCAAGACAATCGAGGGAGATGAGTACGCCTCTGATGTCACCCAAGTACAGTGTGTAGCATATTTACTAAGCAAATAAAATGCACCCAAGAGCAGTGTAATAGCACCATTTCTCTGAAAAGGCTGAGATTGATCAAGTAAAGCCTGCCAAGCATCAAGTATCATCAAGATTTATTCATCTAAAAATCCAGCAGCAAGATGCAGAAAGAAACTATTAAATGCTATATATTCAGCCAGGAAGAAATAAAGTGTAGCCCAACTGCAATAAAGAGCCTTTAACTAGATAACAACATATCGAAGTATCACTTATAGACAACCAAATGTAATGCTATAGGAAAATAATTTTAACAAAACTGTTGGAAGCTAGATTCATCATATAAATACCATTAGAGTTCACAAAAGACATTAGGAATCAGTCCAAAAGAGTTGAATTATGATAAGATATCCAAAGCTAATGTGGTAAATAAAGAAAAATTTTAAAAGGTGGGTCTGACATAACATAGACTAAAATACAACACACAAAACTAAAGCAACTAATTTTATTTAGTTGGTCTTCCAAAATAGATCACAAAACATTTTCATTTCATCATGTAAACAAGAAAACATTTAGCACAGACATTTATGAGGAAAAAACTGTAGACCAAGGACCTCAGAGTAGAGCACTTGAATCACCCAACCACTGAAAACATCTAATCTAATTACATATAAAAGGGAAAAAATGAAATTTATTTCTTAAAGCAGTGTTTCATCTTTCAAACAGAAAAGATTCTATTTCTTTGCCAGGCAGCATGTACTCGAAGTTTTACTTGGTAATGTAACTTGTTTTAAATTGTGAACATGCATAGTTGATTAAACATATCACAGTATAGAACAATATCCAGTTGTTGAAACCTCACTTTAGAAGAAGCCTTTGCACCAGTGACTGCTTTAGTAGAACCAGTTTGGGAAAACATTCTAACAAACAAAACCAGTAACCGTTATTTATGCTCTTGTGGATGTTTAGGCCAACACTAGATTAAGGCAACAAAAATTCAACAGTTTTCGAGTGCATATCCTGTCAATTTGGAGTCAAGACCAAAATACATCTTATAAATAGACCTCGCCAAACTTCTATGCCAGCTCAGGAAAGCTTGCCGTTCATTTGCATCCAGCTCTTCCACAGACATTCTAGCATTCCACGGCGGCCTATACAAAACATATTTCAACTCTAAATCATAAATATTGCATTTGCATTGATGGGAAAGTTTAATAAATAAGAAAAGAGTAATGCCTTCAAGGAACTCGAACGGTATGAGCGTGCAAAGCCTCATCTCTCTTCTTCTGCTCTCTCCTTTCCTCTGGCGTCATCTCACTTGT
>JANJEY010000007.1:12603244-12616551 GCA_024703695.1 Erythroxylum cataractarum | reverse complement strand
AACGGTGCCGTCAAAACACAGACCTCGCGAATATGGACGGCGAAGCGAAGAAACCGAAGAGTCCAGTAGATGATTGCTGCAGTAACCATAAGACCTGGGTACAGAGTACCGCCGATGATGCGTCCAAGTGGGTACCAGCTTTCTGAGTCAAACCAGTTCCAGAATTCGTAAAACCCTTTCTGAGTCAAGAACAGAGTTGTCCGGTAGTTGAAGTAAGGATCGAATTCATGGATCATAGACTCATAGCGAAGGACACTAAACAAACGAGTTATGAAAGCCAAGACGTAGACGAGACAGAGAATTGAGACCCGGATCAGAAGTTCTTGTTGCTTGGTCTTGAGCTTTAGAGACTTGAGAGAGAAGGTGTTTGCGAAAACATCCGACATTTTCGAATTCTTAGCAGACATTAGAAGGGTTTTAGATGTGCCGTTACTGGGTTCGTTTTTGCCAGTCATGGTTCGTATTTAATCCCCCAGAGGCAGAGATTGGATGAATGGGAAGAATTGGGCGAGAAATGCTTCAGGGTCTTAGCAATTATGCATCACACTATCCTTCCCAACGTCGACAGAGGTTGAGAGAGGAAAATTGGTTTTTCTAAAGAAGATTAGAATTAGAAGTAGCAGAAGTTTGAACAAATGTTTTTAGAAGCCCAAATGTAAGACTTGCCAGCCCTAAAGTATACGTGGGAATTGAATTAACTTGGGCTCTCTTTAGTCCCATCAAGAGACAACTAGGCTCTGCCTAATCCAAAGTTATCGAACAAGTTTAAGTTTGATCAAATTTTAAATTAAGCTCAGGCTTAAAGGTTTGGTACGAAATTAGCTTCTTTACCAAAAGTCAATCCTAAAGTTGAAGAAAATCAAAAGCACATTATAGAGAAGCGCAGAAAAATTCAAGAACCATGAGGTCATTCTTGTCTCTTGTTTCTTTATTATTATTTATCAATTTTCTTTGTTTTGTTATGAACAAAATTGAGATATAGATTTAGATGTGATGAGCTCTCGAATTATATTCTTATTTGATCTTTGATTTAATGAAAGATTCGTATTTTCTTGATAATTGTTAATATTTATATATTATGTTGAATTAAAAGAACAATAATTGAACCATATTATAGGAATTCACATAGCGAGTTCTTGTGTTCATAGGTTATTATAAAGAGATTTAGGTCAATTAACTTAAGGATGGGGATTATATATCTCCAGACAGAGAATAAGGTTATAACTTGGGAACTTCTATTGGTCCAAGTAACTAGGATTAATCATTGAGTTGAAATAAATTCAAATATAGAGAATCACTATTTTTGATTAACTCTGATTTATTGTTTAGTTTAATCTAATTTCATTTTCTGATTTAATCACTTATTTATTTAGATTATATAATAGAAAGACGGTTAGTACTAGTAATCACAGTCCTCGTGGATTGATTCATACTTGCTGATGCTAGCTACAATTATATTGTGCGTTTATGGTATAAAACACACATCAAGCTTCTAGTGGCATTTTCAAGGACTATAATATTATAAAATCCTTATTTTTAGTAATCTAATACATTTTCTATTTTATTTATGCTTTTACTTTATATTTCTAAATTGTACTATTTTTACTTCTTTTTTTATTATTTATTTATAGAACTGTCTTTCTTGAACTTGTGTTTGTGACTTAGTTTAAAGATTTGGGTATTTATTGCTAGCCCTCAAACACACTCCAAGGATGGAAAGAAGAACATTCTCTAGGAGCTATATTTTGGCAGTGGAATGAAGATATACAAGAAATATTTAAGTTCAAGAAGGCTACCTACAAGGCTCTAGTAGATATCACCACAGAGGTGGAGAGAGTTAGTAATCAAGAAAAGTATAAATTGGCAAACAAATAGGTGAGGATGACAATCTTAAAGGCTAAAAATAGAGCTTATGAAAAACTATATCGACAATTGGATACTAAAGATAGAAAAAGGAAATTTTCAAGTTGGAGAAAACTAGGAAATGAAAAGTAAGAGAATTTGATTAAGTTCATTGTATAAAAAATGAAGTAAGGCGGGTGCTTATAGTTGAAATGACATCAAAAGAAGATGACAAATGTACTTTTATAGAACTTTTAATGAAGATGTAGAGGATAACATCCTTTTAGGTGAACTTAACTCATCCGAGAGGTTTCGTAATTTTATTTGTTCCCGACATATTACAAAGAATGAAATTATGAAAACGTTGAGATGAAGAGTGATAAGACCATAGGGTATAATGAGATACTTGTAGAAGTGTGGAAAAGCCTAGGCAAAGAGGGTATTACTTTGTTATCTACGGTTTTTAATGTGATCTTTAAGTATGTCAAAATGCTAGATAAGTGGAGAATTAGTACGATAATTCCTTTATATAAGCATAAAAGGGACATCAAAAGTTGTAACTATAGAGGCATTAAATTACTTAGTCAAACCATGAAGTTACAAGAGAAAGTAATTAAGAAGAGAGTGAGAAAGGATGTTTCTATCTCAAAAAACCAATTTGGCTTCATGTAATATCCATTTTTTTTGGAATATGTTTAGGTTTTAATCCTAGATTAAATATTGTATATACATGTATAACATTAGCTTTCATCTTGTTGTCCATTTTCAACCTTTTTCATCTTAAGTTTGTGATGAATTTTGTTTGTATGGAGACTTGATTTAATATAAAGTTTGAGCTGAATTGAAAGCCAACCATGTAAGTGACAATCTGAGTTTTATGGTATGTCAAATGATATAAGAATGATGCTTGAATTGGAATGAAATGCATGTGTTATTGGTGAAGATATGCGCTAGAAAATGTAGCATGAACTCAGAAGTTTCTCTATTTTATTTTTGGTTTATGAAAACTACGAGATATAGATTGATTTATGGATGAATTAGGTCTTGATTTGAAGAATAATGAAGGTGGTTTTATGCCAAAAAAAAGTTTTTAATTTGATGTTCTTGAATTGGGAAAGAACTAGGACTATATGCATAATAATGTAAAAGTTTCCAATTTGATAATTTGTCAGTTGTTAATTGAATAATTTTAAACTGGAATAAGAGATGTTATTGATGAGGAATTGGAGTATGATTTAGGCCTAATAGAGGTTTAATTGATGAACTATAAAGAGGTTGTTTAACCTTGGTATAAAGTGTAAAACAATCTGGAAAAAAATGAAAGAAGAATTGCTAGAATATGTTAGCTGTAGTGTTTTCACTGAACATGCATCAGCATTTTGACCATAACTTGATCTGTAGACATTAAATGGTATTATTTTAAGTTTATATTAAATTAGAGACATATGAATATTTTTTATGAAGGAATTGAATTTTAATTCTCTCTCTAAGAGTTTCAAATTTTGGCTTGAAGTTGAGTTTTTATATTCTGTCACTATTTGAGAATAGTCTATATAGTTTTGGGTATACCTTGTTTAATACTGAACCAAATTGTATGAACTTTAGTTCATTAGAAACTTAAGGCATATGCAAACATTTTTTTAGAGAATGTATTGCCTAATTACTTCATTTTCTATGTAATAATGGCCATACAAAACTGACCCAAAACCTACCCTAAGAAAATATGGAAACCTAATGACGAAATTGGAAGGGAACTTTTGGATAACCCATCCCATGATTGTGGGAATCCATATACGGTTGTGGAAATTGCATGGAAGTAAATAAAATGTTCTTTTGTGTGATTCTTGAACCAATTAAGGATAAGGTATTTAACTAGGATGCATTTGGACTTTATTAAGGTTTAAAAAGCACATAAATTGACGCTGGAAAATTTGGTTAAATGTGTGATAAGTTTTGATTGTTAATTGATATTATACTTTAAGGAAAAGAATGTTGGATAAAAATGCATCTAAGTTTGGATGAATGAGTATTGAAGAAGGTAGGGTATTTATAAATGAGAATTTTGGTGAATGTATGAGTATATGTTACTAGAAAAATTTTGGTGAATGTATAAATTTAGCTTGCTAAAATTTCAGATGTAAGGTACCAATTGTATGTGTATTATAAGAAGTTTTTTGATCATGGAAATATTTAAGGATAAATGTAAAGTATGATTGATGAATTTGGAGTAAATTAAGCTATTTTAAAGAGATAAACCTGAATGCAAAATGGGAGTATACAAAGTATGATGTTGAATGGTTAAGAAAGTTGAATAAGGTTTCATACCTGGGAAAAAAAATAATTGAGCATGCATTGAACATGACATATGTATATATGTACACAAATGAATATGTATTTGATTGATCGACCTTGTAATCTGAATTATGTGTGAATTGTACGATTTTAGATGCTCAAGTCAGACGTCATTCAGACATTGCCGGACCATCCAAGCAATAGCATAAATTGAAGTATACTCTGAGTCAACTTAGATGATATCACTAGGATTGAATTATTTATGTTTCTGTTTAATTCCTATATATTGAATTGGTAATGAATTGATTATGATTTGTTTATAAATTTCAGACTTTAATGATCCGAGGGATTTGATATTCGGGAATGTATTGGAAGTGGTCTGTTTGTATCTGAATTCTGAATGATAACTGTATACTCAACGAAAGTTAAATACCAGACTTAGGTCTATGAAGATGAATATGAGATTCTATCTGTGCATCATAAATGAATGTTATGCATGGCATATTATGTTATTTGATGCATTTTATAAAATACATGTTCAAATAAAGGCGTTATAATTAGAGTAGCCAGTTTGAAAGAGCTTTAAGCTCAGAATTCTACATGTAGAGCTTTGCTCCATGATTTCTGTATCTGACTGAGCCCAAAGGGTTGATATCTGTATCTGTATCTGTATCTGAAAGGTGCTTGGTCATAATAAATAATAACAAATCTGGAGTCTCATATGCATCTACTTTTGTATCCTTATGATTATGAAATATATTATCATGAAATCTTTTCTAAAATTGTGATGATTAAGTGATATACCATGATAATGTGATTGATTGGGTTATTCATGTTCTGAAAGGATGTTTGTGAAATTGGTTGATTGTGTGATATTTGTGTATTTGGCTTGACTGAGATCATCAATGATGATTCACTCATTGAGTTCATAAAACTCATCAAAAATTACAACATGACTTTTCAGGTACGAGAAAGAAGACCTAGTTCCTAAGATTGTTTAAAGCAACATTTTGGATTAAGTTATGACTCAAAGGTCTGCCAGCTTACATCAAAAGAGTTATAGTTTGTAATTTGTAGTTTCTTGTTATATAGAACTTTTGTACAAGGATTGTAAATATTTGTTTCAATGAATACAATGTAAAATTTTGTCAATGAATGAAATGAAGTGTTAGTATTGTATATTCTTTATGTTGTCATTTAAGAGATTATGATTGTTCTAATATATCATTGTCATATGATATGTACTTGAAGGTCCTCTGGATGTTCGGGTATATATTCTATGATAGCGGGATGCTACACTTCATGTCAGGGAGGTAAACGATAGAAGCTTTGTATCTCCTTAGAAGGTTCATAGAATACTACTAGCAAAGATAATGTATTCTACACATAGTTTTCATTGATTTAGAGAAGACATACGATAGTGTTCCAAGGAAAATCTTATGAAGGTGTTTAGAAGTCAAAGGGGTTCCAATGACTTACATATAAATTATTAGGGATATGTATGAAGGCGTAAAAACTTAGAGCAGAGCATTTTTCTATAGATATTGGGCTACACTAAGGCTCCTTTTGAAGCCCCTTTTTGTTTACAGTAGTGATTGATGAGCTCACCAATAATATCCAAGGGGATGTACCTTGGTGTATGTTGTTTGCTGATGACATTGTTTTAGTGGATGAGATAAAAGAGGGGGTCACTGCCAAGCTTGAACTTTAAAGGGACATACCAGAGTCGAAGAACATTAGATTGAGTAGGACTAAGACTAAGTACGTGAAGTGTAACTTTTAAGGATATAAGGTGGTTACTAATGTAGAGGTAAAGATTGGTTTAGAAGTTATATCGTAAAAGGAGTGTTTTAAATATATAAAATCTATCATCCGAAGTAACAGAGAGATTGATGAAGACATAATTCATTGAATTATATCAAGGTGGCTTAAATTGAGAAGTGCATTAAGAGTTTTATGTGACAAAAAGATACCACTCAAATGTAAGGGTAAATTTTATCATTTAGCGATTAGGCCAGAGCAGAGGCCCATCAAACAAGTATATAGTCATAAACTAATGGTGACAGAGATAAGGATGCTTTGTTAGATGTGCAACCTTACTAAAAGAGATAAGGTCAGCATTATAATGGTAAGGGATAAATTAAAGGTAGCTAATATTATTGAGAAATTAAGAGAGACAAGACTTAGGTAATTTGGACATATTAAGAGGAGTCACTCAGAAGCTCTAGTGAAAAGATGCTAGAAGATTATACTTAGAGATTATAAGAGGAAAAAAAGGGAGGTCTAAGAAGAATTGGGGGAGAAGGTCAAGAATGATATGACAATGTTGGAAGTTATCGAGGACATGTCTTACAATAAAAAACTTTGGTGTATTAGGGTTCAGATAAAGGATCCCTTGTAAAGAGGTCCTTGTAGCTCCTATTAGACTTTTAACTCTTTCCTCTTATAGTTAACCTATACTTATAAATAGGTAGCACTTACCTCTTAGGGTTTTAGTCTAAGAATAACTAATTTAATTAATAAAAGTATTATAAGGTTAGTACAAGGAAAAACAGTAGGCTAAACTAAAATGCACTACAACAAGTTAGAAACTAGTATATTAAACAAGTCTATAGTGTTAAGTTAGTAAAACAATAGATTTATAAACATAGCAAATAGATTATATAGCATAACTACCAGCTTAAAGAAGTTACACAAGAAATACTAGTCAACGAAATGTTAAAACTAACTAAAAATCAGGATGGTTCTCAACTAGTTATTAATCAGTCTAATGTCTTATGATTTTGTCTTATAGTATTTAAGGTCTATGAAAGCATAAGCTATTATAATCCAATCTAGTATAAGGGCCATTGTTTTTATTCCTTAAAATCTTAGAAGATCAGTCATGGGTGAGGTTCCATTTCAAGACTTATGAATGTTTGCATATCATTGGCAATGATGATTTTCCTAATCAAATTTTATTTATTGCATATCATTGTTTGAATTTCTTATTGTATGTCATAAAAGGTACTTAAGTTTCTTTCTTTCTATAATGCACAAATGCAACAATTAAGAGCAATTTTGATACAATATATTATCCATATTTCAAATTATATAGTTTCGTTACCTAGTTAACTATTCTTAGCCACTCAATTTTAGTATAGACAAGGTCGCATAACGTTTGAATTTATGATTAAAGGGCTGAGAATAATGACATTTAAAATAATTTGATCACAGGATTTTATGTCCTAATTTTAAAACTTATATAGGAAAGGTTATTGGTATGACTTTTATTCTTATTTGTTTTACTTAATCTTTGCTTGATAGCCACCTATAAGATAAGTTCTTTGGAAAGGTTATGTTTAAACCATACCAGATTATGCTAAAAAGCTTTCTTATTAGGGACCCTATACACGTTGAAGCAATTTTTATTAGTAATTCTTCCAAAGTTGTGCCTCAACTAGACTATGGTGTCTTAGACATCAGGTAAAACATTCTTTGGTGAAATTCTATAAGGTCTTAGAAATTATACATTAGATTAAGATCCTTCTTAACGTAATCAAATGTTGAGAGAGGAGAATGGATTTTTTTAAATAAAAGAATATGTAGAGGATTTTGAAGTACAATAGTGTTTCATTGATTTCAGTGCATTTACATGGATTTAAAATCCCAAATATAAGATTTTATCTTATATCTCCTAGTGACTTAGTGACAAATATTTTAAATTTACTTCATGATAATGTTGCGGAAAGAAGATTACCTTTATTGTACCTAGGTCCATTAAAATAGTTAATAATTATATAGGAAAAATTTTATGAAAGAGAAAAGCACCTAATCGTTTTAAGTGGCAAGTTTGGCTCTTTTAAGTGTCTTTTAACTTAAGAGGCTAAAGCTTTAACTCATAATAAGTAAGAGAAGTGAAGATACATTAAGGTCTATAAACAACACTTGAATCAAATTTATCACCTGGCTTTTATTTGTTAAAATGTTATTTGATTAACATAAAAGACATGGATTGTTGATAATTATATGCATTCGTCAGTACCTAGTGCACACTAAAAGGGTAAAAGTTTCAAGTTATATTGATAAAAAAGAGACAAATACTTAAAGGAATTAGGGAGATTAACACTCGTGGATTACATTTATTAAGAAATTGATAATGACAAAAAATCTAAGTAATAAAAAATATTTTCATTATGAAATTACTAATCGTGTAATATTTTAAGTAATAAGTCAATAAGATTGGTATACCTTTTTTAAATTGTAAGTATAGGTTTGGTTGTTAACATTTTTTAAATGCCTTAAACAAAAATGTGATTGAAAACTTAAATTTATATAATGAAATTGTTACTCTGCAATATTAAGAAAAGACAAAAAATAACTTAGGAATTCCTAAACAGAAAAAAGAGTTCATGATTCAATTTGTAAAATAGGAAAAGTCAGAGGCACCTTATTTTATTTGTCTAAGTATTATTGGCAACCCAACCTAATTTCTTTTAAATAAGCTCAAAGAAAGCCTCAAGCTTAGACCACATCAAGTTTTGGGATTTGTTTGATTTCCAAATTAAGATTCTCAAAGTAAAAGATTCTTCAAAATTTAAGTTTGACCCAAATAATTCAAATCTATGTCGAATTTAAATGCATGTCGTTCAATTCAAAGAACAAATTTGCTTGAATGTCTAATAGTTTGTTGTTTTATCTAGTATTTAGAATAAGTAAAATCCTAGAGTGATGTATAATATTTGAAGTGAATACTTAGATTATATCATCAAACATCTAGGACTTTATGGTTTTACTTAAACTTTAAAATAAAGTAGCAATGATGCATTTAGTTATGTCATAAGACTTATAAAATAATTAAAAACTTAAAATAGAGGTAAGGTCTAAACATGAATTTTCTATTTTTTATTAATTAAGAAAAGAAAGCTAAAATAGACCTAGAATAGAATAAACACAATTTTATATAAAAATAAATTGGATAAAATAAATAGGAAAATAATGAAAAAGACAACAGATAATCAATAATGTCAGGGACCACAATCTTGGTGTTAGGGAACTAACCATAATCCAATCACACTAACACAATAAAAATATATTTTTACAGTTTCTTGATTGGATATGAATAATTGTATAACTTAAAAAATTAATAATAAATAAGTAATTGAATCTTATCATATTCAAATTCCTATAAAAAATTATTCTTAAGGTGACAATCATAAGTTTTCTACGTGTCTAGTTTTTAATTGTATTCATATAGTAGAGAAAAAAACACTTAACTTTTGAGAGTAAAAGGTAGGAGAGCTAGCCTTGCTCCTATTTATAGAGAAGGATAGAACAGTTTCATTTTTATGAAAATTAACCTTCCTAACTATAATTAAAGTCTAACTCTAATTATAATTATAATTTCATTTTAATAAAATTAAATATCTCATATTTAATCCTAAAGTTTCTCAAAATTCACAAATAAGATTGACTTAAGTTAAATTAGTTTTTTCTTTTTAACTACTATTTTATGTATGACCTATTAGTTTCCTAATATGTTTACAATAATTATAAATTAGAATTATAAGTCATAATTAGAATTAGATAAACTAAAATTCCTTTCAATTTATATTTAATTATCTAATTAAATAATTTATAATCAAAGATTAAGATTGACGTCTGGCAACATGTTATAATCATCCAAATATTATAAATGCAAAAAGTGGTTTGACTCAACCAATTCATGCACGGTTATGATGTATAATTCAATCCTTTCATCATTCAATGCTTTAATTATATATAGAGTATAGATTTAGTGTTTACCCTTTTAAATTAATCACGTTCATTGTTGTTAATTAGTACTTGATTTACAATTAATATTTTTAAACAACTTTTTAAATCTCAATTCACTTCATCTAGAGAATTCCTTAAATCATTACAAATCAAGAATAGTGGAGCATTCTCTCTAGTTACTTTAGAGTGACAACTCCTTTATTGACTTATTTAACTATCTCTATAAGATTTCATACTATATCTAAGTAGTACCGACTAAGCTACCCTAAATAAAATAGTTCATACGTAGCAATTAAACATAATAATTCCCATATGAGATACTTTATAATCTCTAGTTTAAGGATCAATTTTATAACCATCATAATGAGAAAATCCATAAATAAATAAGTAAAATTCCAGTTGGGATACTCATAATACACTACAAGAAAATTGAAAAATACTGATGGAAAAAATTTCGTAGTAAATTAGCAAAGGAAAAAATTATATAATAAATTAGTGACAAAAGAAAAAATTCATCATTCAAAGAGGAGGAAATTTTGCTGCCAACTTTCCCAACAAAATTTAGCGACAGAAGAATGTTGTCATAAAATAGGTGTCAATGGTTCCTCGTCAAAATTACTGACAAAATTTATTGACGAAAATAATGTACGTCAGTGAATTAAAACTAAGGTCATCGTTGTTCAATTGAAAGGAAAAACAACGTTGTTTAAATTGGAAGGAAATGTCATCATTTTCCTTCAAATTAAATCGACCGATGCCCCTCCTTCTTCTTTTTTTGTGTTTTTTCTTCATTTTCATTTCCTCTTTGTTTCCTCCATCTCTGACAGAGCTCACTTTATTCATCCATCCACTATAAGTCTGTCCATCTGTTGTCTTTCTTTCCATTGTTGAAGTTGGATGTATCTGCTTTTAGGGTTTATTTTTTCTACTTCATTTTGTGTTATTAAATGATTTTATTTTTGATGGTTTTGTTTGTGTGGATTGAGTTGTGAGGGTTTATTTTGGTTGTTAATGGGTCTTTGTTTGTTATTTTGCGTTAGTATTAGTGAATATTGAAAAAAAAGCAGTTTGAAACAAATTAGGGATGAATTTATGTAGTGTACCAAGTGTTCGATGAAAGTTCTATTAGAGAGAAAAGTTCTGTTAGGGTTAGCATGATATGATGGGCATTTTATCAAAGGGTATAGGCAGTTGAGTAATCCATTAATCTCTTTATTGAAGGGTAATTGTTTTGGATGAAATTAAGAGGTTGAATGTGTTTTTAATATAATGAAGGAAATTTTGGTGTCTTTATTAGTCTTGAATTTTCATAATTTCAACAATAATTTTGTTATTGAAGCATATGTAAATGGAAATCTATTAAGAATTGTTCTTACGTGGTAAGGATGCCTTATTTATTATTTCATGAAGTCATTTTCTAATATATACCTACATTTGTCCACATACAAAAAAGAACTTTTGGTTTTGGGGTTGCTCTTAACTAGTGATCTTAATACTTAAATATAATATATTTGTAATGAGAATAGACAATAAAAGTTTGAAATATTTGTTAGAATATATAATCGTAACTCTTTTTCAACAAACTTAGCTTCCCAAATTGTTAGGCTTTGATTTTGAGTTTAAGTATAAGAAGTTTAAAACAATATTATTGATGGTTTTCCAAGAATGCAGTGATGAGTTATATACCGTGGTAGTTTCTTAGGTGCAAAGTACTATTTTACATGATATTAGACAAAGTTAGGAAAAGGATAAGACTTCTCGAAGATTGCTATAAAGCTTGAAGGCAATTTAATAATTTAGAATATACTAAGTCAAATGACCTTTGGAAGTGGAAGAGAAAACTAGTAATGGGGATTTATCATGAAATGAGAAACAAAATTATATTATTATTCCATGACAGGAAGATATGAACAAAATGAATTTGTATCCTTTCCCATATCACCTCATCATCGTTCAGTCCTTCTATTCTTAACCCCTCTACTCAAGATCCCCTTAAAAATATATAGTGTTAGGTTAGTTAGAGATTCAGTTTGAATGGGAAAACTTAAGTAATTTTCCTAGGTAGCAGGGAAAGATAACATGGTCGTTTTACTACCAACTAAAATGCTAAAGGAAGGAATAGTAAGGTGGAATGGAACTCTAGTTGCTTTTCTCTTGAAAAAGATACTATTATTTACCTAGATGAATGCCTAAGCTAAAGTTAAATTGGAGTAAACTTGGACTTGAGAGCATTATGATCAATGATGAGTAATTTTTCCTCTTCAAATTTAACAATGAAGCAAGCATGATGAAATGGTTTAAACAAGGACCATGGAGGTAAGCTAATATTCCTTCAAAGTTGGAGGCTAAGTATTAAGCTTAGTAAAATCCATTTAAATCATATCCTTATTTGGGTTAACTACCATAATATTCCATTTGAAAATTGGTCCAAAAAAAACACTTGAGTTATCTTGCTTATTCCATCGATATACCAATTTTCTTATTTGAGAGTATAGATGGACTAAAGAGAACCGGCTATACAAAAGTTTGTCCTAAATTAGTACCAATAAAGACCTTATAGATGCAATTAAGTTGAAGAAAGTATATAAAGAGGGTGAATAAGAAAATGTTGATATCATTATTTCATATATGCTAGAAGCTATCTAAGCTCCAACAAAATAGTACCTAAAGACCATTTAGCAAAACTTTCACCAATGTTCTCAACTACAAAGTTATGAGATTACCCCTCCTAAAGAGATCGATTTCCAAGAAGATAAAACCACACCAATTATCACATTAAAAGTTGGAATTTGAAAGGCCTAAATTGCCCTATTAAAAAATATAATCACAGATCTTTTACATATAAAAAGGACTTTTTTTATCGGTCTGCTACAAAATAAAATAAAAGTATATATATCTCCAAAAAAACATAGTTATTAGATAAATTTGAGCTCATTTTAAAGAATAATCATGCTTATTTTAATGGGAGGATCATGGTGACTTATGACTTTAATGAAATTCAAGTACTAAACCATTAATGCTCTTCACTTGTATGTGACTTAAATTAGGGACAATATTTAGGTATATATCAATTATGTGCTTACTTTTAATTAATCTTTCTAAATGACATATTTATGGGACAATCTAAATCATATAAAGTGTAACACCCAAATACCCCCTGGGAGGATATGTGGATGCCACCCAAGACAGAACAAACAAAATCAAACATTATACATATACGTCTCAGACTTTCCAGAAACAAATCCAAAGAATATGTACAGGCCCAAATAAACTAAACAAAATACATTTTCGCGCAACACAAAACTCTGACTCCTTTGGCCACTGCAGTTGACTTGTCCCAGACCTTAATCTCTTAGCTCCGAACCTACACGGGGCAAATCCACCGTGCTAAGCTTATAGCTTAGTGAGTAATCATTTAT
>JANJEY010000007.1:12591538-12603144 GCA_024703695.1 Erythroxylum cataractarum | reverse complement strand
CCAAAATGTCAAAGAGACATAACCTAAATCGGACTAAATTTGCTTAATCTGCTAACCCCTAATTTGGGGCGTTACATAAAGGCTCTCATTAACATTCCCAAACTTATACTAGGAGAATTTAATTGTAACTCTCTTCAATAGTGAGGCTAAAGGAGACCAAATAAGACCAAGGCACTATAATAATGAATTCTTCAGTTGCACTAATTATCTTAGCCTAACATACCTTATATATGAAGGCCAATTATTAATTTGCAGTAATAACTAGGTCAGAGAAAGGCATGTTAGGAAAAAGATAAATAAAATGATAAATTTTTTATTAGTTAAGGCTCAATTTAACATAAATTTATGATCAAATCATACCCCACTTGATATCTCTTTTACATCTCCTCCAAACATTAAAATTACACCCTTTATAATCTTTAACCTTCTAGTAAGCTTACCTAAATTTGAGGATTCAATTATTAAAAGGCTATTAATTGAACATGGATTTTAATCCTTTAAAAAGAATGAGAAAATTGTTAAGGATCAATAATTCCATAAAATTTTAGAGGATAAATAATTCTATTAGAATATTAGTTAATAATAAACTTATTTTGCTAGCTATATTGGAATATTATTATTCTATGAAAATAAGCAGCTCTAACAAAATTGTTACCATATTGTTGGCCTTTGTAGTGTATTCATCATGATCATGCAATAAAAAATTTTCATTCTTGAAAAAGAAGAGTAATGTTCATTACCATTAAATATCACTTCCTTTGCAAATACTATCCTTTGCTTCTTTATTTCCTTTGATACTAACTCCTTTTCTTTTTTAAACCCCTCTTTTGGCTATTTATTTTTTCTGTATCACTCTTTTATTAGAGCTCTTAGTCTTACTCTATTTCTTTTCATGACCCAAAATTCTCTTACTATCCTCACTTCTTTGTCTCTTTTTAATCTTAATTAATTTTCATATTCCTTTTTGGTATAAGAATGTAAGAGTAAATTCCATGCATTACAATATTAGGAAGAGATTGATTAGAAGTGAACAAGCTACTAGGATGACCATTTCATAAATTCCATTTGTTACTCATAATTGAATTCTACATATTGTATAGAGTTCAATTTGATGAATAATAATAGTTTTCCCTCTCTGTCAATAATGACTATATGATTTTATTTTATTCTTAAAATTGTTGTTTTATTGATTGGTTGGAGTGAAGTTAATTTCCTTTTGGTTGGTGATAAGTGTAAATTGCATTATGTTTTAGGGTATAGTTTGATATGTGTTTAGTCGTTAATTCAATTATTTAGTATATGTTTAGATTGTAATTGTGTTAGTTTGTTAATTATTTGTGTTTTATGTATTTTAAGGGTTAATACAAGCTTTTGAGCTTAAATATTATGTTTTTAAGTATCTTAATATGTTTGTTAGTATTTCAGGGTCAATATCGAAGAATGGAAGAGTTTCAGAAGACAATCAAGCTGAAACAACGGCTCACAATCATGGCCTATTAGGCCACGATCGTGATGAAAGCTTCATGAATGGCCTATAATTGTGGCCTACATGCCACGACAGTGACAGAAGCCTCAGATGTGAGTCACGATCATGGCTTGCATTGGGTAGACATACTGATGCTTACGAACTTCACTTTTCATGGGACTTTCTAGACCTTTCAGACCCCGAAGAAACCCTAGAGTTACCTAAAACATAAAAGACTATTTAAAGAACAACAAGAGAAGAAAAAGGATGAGCTTTTTTATGCAGTCACTTTTGGAAATCCTAAGAGAGAAAGAGCAAGAGAAAGAGAGGAGGAAAAGGAAGAAAGACAAAAAAGAAATGGTTTCGATGTACTTCCTAGATTAGGAGGTTTTTGACGCTATTGCCTTCCTAGATTGTCCATTTTAAGTTTTTATTTCCTTTTCATTTCAATTTTATTCATATGTAAAGTTGGGATGGATTGTATGATGATAGATGGTAGAATGTTGATGATGTTCTAACTCTTCTTTGGGATTTTATTTTGATTTAATGATAATTTAATTGATTGCGATTATTTGATGAATGTTGTGATTTGATTGCATTCTTGTATAATTTGGTAATAAATTGAGAGGGTGAATTGAATGAAAAATGATTAAATCATATTAATGAGTTTTAGGCGCTTTAATAGAAACCGTAACAAATCATATTGGTCATTGTGCAAAGAGAAATCCCATATGATATTCTTATAGTTTATTAGAGTGCTTCAAAACTAATTAAGGTTTTGGAGAATTTCTGAATTGAGAGATTACAAATTTCATAATCCAATTAAAGTTTATAAATTAGGATTAATGGTTATAACTCACAAGAGAGTAACCAATCCTAGGATCGTTTAGAGTCGACACTCTCATTAACACATAATCAGCTAGGTTAACATTAATGATAGGTAAAATCTCCTTTCTCATAACTTGGATAATTCTTTGGTTGATTTCTATTGTGCTTGCATATTACTAAATTGTTAATTCCTTCATGTTTAACTTCTAATTTAATTGGTTGAATTCAGTTCTCATATTTACTTCCCATTGTATTGTTTATTTTTAGTTTCATATATTTTCAGCCTTAGGTTTTCAGGATTAGATTAATCCCCCTCCTCGTGGGATTGATACCTCTTATACTATAGTCGTGACCTGTGTGTTTATGGTATTTGAGAGCTTATAAATTTTAAAACTCGAACGACACGATCAGTTAGATTATGTTGGTTTTTATCAGGGACTTATTACAACTTATCTCTCGAACATTTTTTGTTTTGGTTACTTGTCATTGGTTACCTCCTTTCATATACCACCAATTGTTATCTTCTTTTCATCTTTTTGGTACTAATTTCCTTATTTAGCTAGTGTGAGGGTTCTTGTTTTTTTTTTAAAATAAATTATTAGAGATTCCATTACTATTACACATTTGATAGCCATAAAGGTAAAACCAATTGGTGGTATTTATTTGATATCACTTCATATTGACCTACTAGATTTTTAAAAAAAAATCAATTCTAGGGACCCACATAAACTTGGTCCTTGGAGATTAATTCTTAATTTTTATTTAAACCCATATCTTTTTTGGTTTACTTCATAAGCATTATTTCAAAGACAAACTTCTCTAGATATGTCTATAATCACCATAAAATAGCATTTCACACAATGAGAACTGAAAGTGCTATTACCATATGAGAAATCCTTTAAATGTATAACTTATATGCATTGTTAGGTTTAATTAGAGGATGTGGGTTATATAATGCTTTCTTTTCGACATGCGAGGGATTAGGAGTTCTCTTTATCTAATGGTGGATCTTAACAAATGGTTTAGCATATGCTATGCTCTTTTAATAATAAAAAATATAACTTATGGTGATTTAGAGAAAATGTTATGCTTCTTTGTTTTTTTATAAATTATACATTAATTGGGATTTTGAGTTCTATTTATGTGATAGTATACGTTGGGTTTTGATCTTGCATCACATGCATCAGAAACAAAAAACAGTAGTGAAAATCTAAAACAAAACCCAAAAAGCTAAAAACTTTCAAGTGCTATTAGATTTAACATTAAAAAAAACATGCACTTAATATGTGTACCTTACAATCTCCTTCATTCTTCATTGTCTTCACCTTTTTGGGTTGTCACAAACCACAACGACCACAGGAGGACATCTTTAATGATATCCACGTGAAGAGTGAAGTTTGAAACCTCTTAGAACATGGATAGAACACACAAAAAGTGTTAGCTTTGTGATGTATTCTTTGAGAGAGTGTTTGTAGAGAGTGAGAGAAGATGATGAATGCTTCACCAAAAAGTCTCTTATTTTTAGACAATACTTACACGAAATTAATGTTTCTTACACCCTTTAGCCCCCTTTTAACCCCCAACATCAATAGAGAGTTATTAGGAATTAAAGGGCTTTTAATCCCACTTAATTTAGTATGAATATTCCGCCTTTTCTTTAAAGAGTAATTTTGTCATCTTGCTTATCAAAGGGTAATTTTGTCATCTTACCTAATAAGCAAGATTCACATGTGTCATATAAGACTACCACACTTGTGTAGCTTAGTGATGCATCTCTTATATCTTAGATCCCCATCCAAAACTATTTTACTCATTCTTCACATCTTCAATGCGTGTAACCCATTAGGTTTCTGGTTATGTTGGCCACTTGAATTAACACTTAATTTAAGCAAGTTATGAGTGGTATCTAGCAACACATCATGACCCTCATTAACCGAAAAGTCAATGGTTTGATTACGAACCCTTCCATAGGCAATGTTCTTATGCAATTCATCTTTTCACTATCTATATCCCACTTGATTTAGAGTATGGTTAAAGTGTCAACTCTCATTAGGCTGACTACGTCACATTTAGCCTAAGTGATGTTTGTTCTTGTCCTTAGGGGTCATTACTTAATTGGATATGTCATTAAAGACTACTTCACAACATTTCCACCATGACCAGAGATCCACAAGTAATGACCTCAGTAAGAGGTTGTGGGTATCATCTCCTTCTATCAGAAGTGATGAATCATTTATTAGCCACTCAATTACCTTCAAACAACTCAAATTGTACCCAATCACCACCCTATGAGTAATCTCTAAGAGGCAACCAGGAATGGAGTTAAAGTACAAGATTAGTATCTAAGATATCCTTGAACACCTCAAGTCTCAAGATATTTGCACCATTGCTATGATGAGACTATCATTGACACTATAATAAATTACTCATATGATTGTCTCATGGCATCTCATCCCATGTACTTACTAGTCTTAGAAGGTATCCATATGTTAACTTTAAACAACTCATGCTTATAGCTTATGAGATCTACTACTTGATTTAATCAAGGAGTATAACATATGCTAGCCTGTTCGGATTAACGAAGTCTTGTCTTATTAATCCTATAACTAGGGATAATTTAGATACTAATATAATTATACATGATAGGAATCTCCTTATCATATCTGTTTTGAGGAATCAACTTGGTCAAAGGATCAATAATATTCTGATCAATGGGCACTCTCTCTATCTTAACATCATTTCTACTAATGATTTCTCTAATCAAATGGTATCACTTGAGTACATGCTTTGATTTATGATGAGAACTTGGTTCCTTGGCTTGTTTTATGGCACCATTGTTGTCACAATACAATTGTACTGGGTCAACAATGCTAGGAGCCACTCCAAGTTCTATGATGAACTTCTTTATTGAAATTGCTTCCTTTGCTACTTCTGAAATGGAAATGAATTCTGCTTCGATTATTTAATCTGTAGTAATCTCTTATTTCGAGCTCTTCCAACTGACCGCTCCACCATTCAATGCAAAAAAATAACTTAACTGGGATACGGAGTCATCCTTGTCAGATTGAAAATTAGCATCTGTATACCCACTCACAATAAGATCTCCTTCTCCATATGCTAATAATACATCCTTAATTCTTCTTAAGTACTTATGGATATTCTTGACAACCCCCTAATGACCCTCTATAAGATCTGACTTCTATCTACTTGTAATACTTAGAGCATATAGTACATTGGGTCTCATACATAACATATCATACATGATTGATTCTATAGACAATGCATAAGGGATCAATTCATGTGAGTCCTGTCATCTTGTGTCTTTGGACACATAGATTTCGAGAGTGTAATCCTATACATCATGGGAAGATAACCTCTCTTAGACTGCTCCATGCTAAACATCTTTAATATCTTGTCTATGCATGTAGATTGAGAAAGGCCAAGCAACTTCTTAGATCTATCTATATAGATTCCTATACCTAAAATAGAAGTTGCTTCTTTAAGGTCTTTCATAGAGAAATTCTTGGACAACCAAATCTTGTCTGATTGTAAAGCTGAGACATTGTTTCCTATTTGTAGTATGTCATCTACATACAATAAAAGGAATACAATTACACTCCCACTAACCTTCTTATACATATAAGGTTCATCCGAATTTTTTAAGAAATCAAACTTTTTGATTGTCTCATCAAATCGAGTATTCCAACTCTTGGATGCTTGCTTTAATCCATAAATAGATTTTTGAAGCTTGCATACCTTTTCTCCATCATTGGATATGAAACCATTGGGTTGTGTCATGTACACATCCTCGGTTAGGTTTCCATTAAGGAAAGTTATTTTCACATCCATTTGACATATCTCATAATCATAATGAGCAATAATAGCCAGGAGTATCCTAATGGATTTAAGCATGGCTACCAAACTAAATGTTTTATCATAGTCAATTCCTTGTCTTTGACGATAACCTTTAGTTACAAGCCTAGCTTTATAAGTAACTACATTATATTCCATGTTATTTTCCTTTTTAAAAGCCCATTTGCACTCTATGGATTTTATTCCTTTGGGTGGGTCAACCAAAGTCCATGATTGGTTTTCATACATGGAATCCATTTCACATTTCATGGCTTGAATCCATTTTTTATATTCTAAACTTTTCAGAATTTCTTCACAGGTAATGGGCTCATCTTCTTCTATGAGCAATACGTCACTATATTCACTTATGAGAAATCTATCTCTCTCTGGAACATGACATATTCTACTTTACCTATGAACTTCTTGTGTATTAGAAGATTGAAATATCATTTCATCATTATGAACAACAGTCTTAGGTTCAAGCAGTTGATCTGCATCTATTTGAGCATCTTGAACTTTCATAAGTTTAATTTTGCTCCCAATGTCTTCTTTTAGAAGACCCTTTCTTTAAAAAGATAGCATACTTTAAAATAAACACCTTTTGTTCCAAAATATTGTAGAACTGGTATCCTATTGTTTCTTTATAATATCTTACAAATACACACTTATCAAATTTAGCTTCTAGCTTATATGATTGAATCTTCTTCACATAAGCTGGATAACCTTAAACTTTCATGTGAGAAAGATAGGGTTGTTGTTAGTGCACATCTCATATGAAGTAACATCAATTGACTTTGAAAGGAATTTTTTAACACATAAACATCAGTCTCGAGTGCATATCCTCAAAAAGATTTTGGCATATCTGTTAAGCCCATCATTGACCTCACCATGACAAGGTTCAATTTCTTCTTTTTTTCCACACTAATGTGTTGCGGCATGTAAGGTAAAGTCTACTAGGATATTATCCCATTGGCTCTGAGATAACTTAGAAACTCTTGACTTAAGTATTCACTACCTCGATCTAATCGAAATGTTTTAATATTTCTGCCCAACTATTTCTCTACATCATTTTTTAATTCTTTGAACTTTTCAAAGGCCTCATATTTGTATCTCATCATATACAAGTATCCATATCGTGAATAATCATCGATAAAAGAATTGAAGTATAGGAAACCACCTTTGGCACGTATGGATATCAGAACACATACATTTGAATGTATTAAGTCCAACAACCCAATAGTTTGTTCACCCTTTCCCTTAAAAGGTAACTTTGTCATCTTTCCTAATAAGCAAGATTCACATGTATCATATGATTCAAAATCAAATGATCCTAAACTACCACACTTGTGTAATTTAGTCATATGTCTCTCACTTATATGGCTAAGGCGATAATGTCATATGTAAAATGATTTCACATTATCTCGTTTTTATCTTTTACTATCATTGATATTTAAAATTGAATTAGACATATCTAATATGTATATTTCATTGCTTATTGTACCATAGCATAAAATTTTCCATTCAAACTAATAGAACAACCACTATTATTAAAATTTAAATGGAAACCAACTGTGTTAAGACTAGAAATTGAAATAATATTCTTATTTAATATAGGTACATAAAAACAATCATCCAATTCTATTAAATGCCCACTAGGGAGAGTTAATACGTAAATTCATATGGCTCATACAGAAACTCTTGCTTTATTGCCCATGCGCAAGTCCGACTCTCCCTTGTTGAGTTGTTTACTGTTCTTGAAACCTTGCATGTCAGTACATATATGTAAGCCCACAACTGGTATCCAATACCTATATGTTATTATTAGAAACAATATTAATATCAATAACAAATATACCTAATGTAGATGGGGTATTGGATGTCTACTTTTGCTTTAGTGACTCTAGATAAGCTTTACAGTTCCTCTTCCAGTAGCCATAGTTGTCACAATAGAAGCACGTTTCGTTAAGGGCAGTCTCCTTAGCTTTCTTTGTTGCTCAACTGTTTTGAGCAAGTTGATCAGCTCAAGAATCGTTGTGAATAAATGGTTTATCCAATTGTCAAACACAAACTATGAATAACTATCATTCAAACCAGTTAGAATTAATTCTATATTTAATTCATGATCCATTAAAAAACTTAACGAGGCCAACATTTCAATATAGCCATTTATCTTTAGTGCATATTGCACTAGAGATGTCCCCTCAGCCATCTTAGAGTGGAAGAGCAACCTAGAGGTCCCGAACTTTTCGGACATAGCTTGCTTGTCAAATAGTTCCCTCATAAGATAGACTATGATATGAGCATTTATAGCCTTATGTTGCTTTTATAATTACGATGACATAATGGCCAGTATTATGTAGCTATCCATCTCACTATCATCTAGTACTTTCTGTATGCCCTCTGATCACTATCAGAAGCATCAGCACCGGGAAGATTGGGAAGTAGTTCTTCTAATACATGGCCTAGTTTCTTTGAGAACTAGTATTCCGCTTACATATATTTAAAAGTTGTATGACGGCTAAAAAGCTAGACAAGTTATAAAAAAAGCTGTTACTTTCTCTCCCGTAATTCTCTCTAGACAATTCTCCTTGATCGGCGGCCATGACCACTCTCATGAAGCTGACTTGCTACACATCCACTGATACTTACCAGTGACTTGGCCGGAAAACCTGACCCCAGATGATTTTATACTAGAATTACGAATTCCTTTTCGGTTTTGTTAACATTGACCGTCTTGGCGCATTGGTATATGTGGATAGAATTGAAGTTATTGGCTAACCAATAACACTAATAAACTGAATGATTTAGTTGATTTCAGGATGAATTATCAAATCAAACTCCTGCATAAAAAGTTGGAATGTTGAAGGTGAAGGGAGAAGTACAAAACTCCAAAAAAGGATTTAAGGGCCTTCGCATCTCACAATGTAAATCTCTAAGCCTAATAACGTTACTTCTGTTCTATACCTGACTTCAAAAAACTCGCAATTCAACTACCAAATCCAGTTGTGTATGTCCTGCAGAAGAGAAACACATAAGGGTTGCTTGGGTTGTCTGCTTGGGTCGGGGGGAAGAATATGAAATCTCACCACCTATTATTAGGTGGCTTGACCTTGTAAATTCGGACAATCCAATTAGATGTTGTGAATGCCTCTTCCAAGTATTCAAGTTTGATGTCCTTATTTCCTATCTCAACTCCCCTTGCACGATCATACCTACCAAAAATAGCCAATTGCAAGATTTAGTAATGACAACATAATCAGAGATTATAGATCCCCTCTACAAGATCTACCTACTTTCATGCACAAATTGCATCAAACAGTGTACTGGTACATCCTATAAATCCTAGAGGCGAACTGATAGCTTGAACAACAGAGCAGTAATGCTGCACTTACCCGGGAGGCTTGCCATACTCTGTTACCATCTCTCCAAACCGATAGTAGGACAGTTTGTACCTATGGCCAAAACAAATATTTATCACTCTCAAATCCTATAAATTTTTATCATACTACGCAACTGATCCAAAGTAATACAAAGAATATATGGATAAACTTTAAAATTGAGATTCAACATATAAAGCAGTTGTTCACTAATTACGATGGCAAACAAGGAAACTCCAGGACAGCGAGATCAGGATATAATGTCCCATTTGAAGCATTAGATGGATAGTATTAGGGAGAACACCATAAAATATTCTAAATGAATGATGGACCATAATAATTTACCTTCAGAATTTAACAAAACCCAACTTTCAGGAACCAAGTAAATAAAAAAAATTTTAACTCAATTTTCAGGAATGAAATAAAAAGCTCAATAAAACAGTTAAATTTCACCCATCCAATCTTGAGTTTCCCACATTATATCACTTGAATCATGCTACAAGTTATTGAAATACCATACATCCAATCGAGTTATTACATACTATAGAGATCAAGATTTGATCACCTGCTTGAGTGAAAGCAAAGAGTGGAGAAAAAGGTTGAGCAAGAAATGGAAACTTAGCTCTAAACTAGCTACAATCAAATCTCAGTACCACCTCCCTCCTCAAATTTTAGAAAACTTTCAACAAATGACCACAGCAAATAAAATTTTCATGAGACAATCTAAGTTTTTTCTAATCAAGGTTATCTAACAACAAAATGGCTTTTCCTAACATAAGATTTAAGTTTTGACACATCCTTCGGGTGCAGAGTTCCTAAGTGTTTCGATTTTATACACTTGTTGTCTCCTGTTGTCCTTTCCTCATTCCATCTTATCCTTCTCTACCTGCTCACTTACACTTACTCTTGCTGTCTTCCAACTTTTTCACCAACTTCTTGTCATTCAACAATGCATTCCATTCTTTGACTTGCATTAAATGTCTTGTCCAAGCCACAAGTTTCAAACTACTTCTCTCCACAAGCAATGAACTCTATTCTGAGGGCAACAAAACCTTGAATGCTCAGCTGATCAAATTCCTTTATGTCCCACCAACCCCCACCTCCACACCAAAATATGAAAGAAAACCTATCCACCCAAACAGTATTGTTCAAGTACTATGTAAATTTGACGATATACCATCATGTCAACAGCCATAAAACTAAATCACTTATCATTGCATATTATACCTATGTAATCAATTTTAACTGCATTCCTAGTTCTCATAAACTAAACCGAATCTTCAGCCAGTACTCAGATTCCAACACTATAATCCAAATAGGTCACAGTAAAACAAACGAAAAATATAAAGGAGACTAATCTATTTCAAATCCTATCTCATGAAGCAACTAGTATTACCATGAAGTGCAAGTATAGGACAGAAACTTACATAAGACAGTTCAACATCTTGGGAGCTGCACCTTTGTCAACACGATACTCTCCATTAACAAGATAGTCTGGTTCCTTAATTACAGGGAATACGCCACCTCCAATTCTCACCATCCACAAAAACCTGGTGCAAATAAATACCGTTAGTAGATAAAAGATACATCAAGATGGCTACAAGAACAAATTTATGAATGGTGATCAATGATCTTATAGCTAGTGTTTCTTGGTGGATGGAGGAGGGAGGGAATCTGTTCCTAGTGGCCATATTGAAGGAGAGGAAAGGGGCAACTGAACCCATTCAACATGAAGTTCATGGATTAGACTATGTATGATTCCATACTTCTACAGCAAGATGGAGGCTTACTTATTAATATCATCAGAAGAATACCCAGTAACACCACCAAAGACGACTAACACATAGTCCACATCAAGTGATCTCATTATATCATAGGCTTCATCTTCATAAGAAGACATTGCACGTCCAACCGTAGCAATGTGGGTATTATTCCAGGTATTATTGTCAACAATAACTGTTCTGTTTCCCATGGCAGTTATCTGATAACCATAATCCCACCATGACATAACCTTTGCATTAGGAGGAGTGTTTTGTCGAAGCCAAAAGTAAGCCTCACGATAATCATCAAAGATGACCAGATCG
>JANJEY010000007.1:12489693-12522494 GCA_024703695.1 Erythroxylum cataractarum | reverse complement strand
AAAATATTATTATTAATTATTTAATAAAATTTATTATATTAAATATTATTATATTCTATTTAATATATTAATATTATGAATTAGTCACAGTTCGTATTTAGAAGAATTATTGAGGGTATATTAGGTAGTATGTATTTATTAGTTTACGTTCCATCCTAAACCTCCCGAATCGGAGGTTTCTTATTTTCACTATTTAGGATGAAATAAAACGTAACATGAAACTCTCCGCTTCCATCTCATTCCATTATAAAACCCTCAACCAAACGATGAAAGTGTGTTACATTTCATCTCCTTCTATCCCTAAACCCTCAACCAAACAGGACTTTAAGCATGCAAAAGGAGCTAAGATCTCATCAAAGACCCAAGTATGAATGTAAGTAATTTCTCTTACATATGATGATATTTAAGTTTTAAATTGTAAGATTTAAATAAGTTCTCTCTATAGAGAATATTGCAAAATTCTCTCACTGAACAACCATCCCAATAGTGGCATTATCATCATATGATGATATAGTATAAGGTACCTTAATGGTTGGCTTTGCGTAAGTGGGAGGCTGTTGATTTATCCCCTACACCTAATCAACTGGTTGTAGTTTAGTGACATAATTATTTAAAGTTATCATTTATCTTATATATATTTAGATGTATATGATCACATTTATGAGATAAATATAGAAAATGAAATTATTATGAGATTCATATTGCATTTATATATTATACTTAAATTGTTCCTAGCCATTGTTATATTAAGTTAGATATTAGTAGAGTGCAAAAAGACTAACATATATTATGTTTCTTCCTTATAAAGGAAGTAGTCAATCTTATAGACTAAATTATATAAATACTTAAAAAAATAAGTGGGTACTTATTAGAGAACAAGTTCACTAAACTAAACCTATATGAGAATTCCATTTTGAATATTACTTGTATATCTATGAAAATTCTTATCGTGATGATTGCATAAGTGATTCTTTGATTTGAGATTCCCAAAGTTATCTAACATAAGTTTTGCTATGTTTTGATTTTATTTATGACCTATTCTAGTTAAGTGTAGCTCAATCGATATTTATTGAATATGGCACGAACTATGTGGATGTTGTTGAATGATCAATATGGGATTTATCACCCTAAAGTAATTAGAAAGAATGTTCTATTTTTCTTCATTAATATTGATTTAGAAATCCTTAACAAAGGTAGAATGACATTTTGTAAATAGTTTACAAATTTTATTAATATAATCAATTACTAATGGTGGAGAACTAATGTTATTGGACTCAAATAAAATAGACATTAATTTCATGTTCTATGTCTAATCGGAACATTGTATAATGAAAAGATTGAATTTTATAAAAAAAAATATGCATGAAAAGATTACTCAAAACCAATTTTACATTTTTGAATATTTGGGAAGTCATAATGCATTGTTAAATGCCAATTTTGATCCATAAATATAATTTTTTAATTAAATAATTAGATATAAATTAAAGGAGTTTAATTTATCTAATCTTAAATATAATTTAAGGTTAAAATTTATATTCATTGCTGATATATTAGAGAACCTAAATAAGTTATACACAAAGAATTGTTTAAAAAGAGAAAAGTTGTTTTAACAAGTTGGACTTGATTATAAAATTTGAAAAACATTATGATTAAATATGATAAATTTAATAAATAATATTCAATATAAGATATTGGATGTTTTTTAAGAAAAAAAGATATAGGATGTTATTTGGGCATAAGTGATATTTTCTTATAATTAATTTAATTCTAATTAAAGTTTGATTGAAAATATAATTTAATTTCAATTAAATTACTAAAATGCCTGAACTATATTATAAATAAGTTTAAGCTCCAAGGGAGCTAGCACTCTTTGTTTAACCCTCTCTATAATAGCTATATAGTTCTTTCAACACTTTCTATAGATACCATTACAGTTTGAACTCTAATACGACTATGGTGGTTAAGATGAGCCAATTTCAAAAATGGTTTGACAAAAATGACAAAAAAAATGATCAAGTTTCAAAATAAGGTACAAATTAGGTTTCATAATTTACTACAATTTATGTATTAATTATTTTATACAATTTAAATGTCTTTTCTTTGAAAGATCAAAAACAAAAAAGTATTGCATTTATTCCATTGTGCACGGGATTGGATCCTGCGTCGATTTCCAAACACTAACTCGATATTTATTTAAATGTAAGTATCAAGCTATCGAAATTTTAAAATATAAATTTACTTAACTATTTTGTGGGAGGGACTTTAAAGAATTTATGTTTGAAAACTTGGCATTCCCAGTTTCAAAGACAGAAAATTTTTTCATGGTTTAAATATCTATGTTGTATTATATGCTGCTAATGTGAAGTAGAAATTAATAAACAAATTATGCTAAACGATAGATTTAAGGTCTAATTAGAATAAGAAATTACACAAATCTATTTTTATTTTACATAAAAAGATCAAAAGTTCCCTAAATACGAAAGAGCATAATTTGCTATTGATATTGGCATTATTTCTTTATTGATATTGGCATTATTTCTTTTTCTTCTATTATAATTTTAACCTTTATTGATCTTACTTATGTTGTCTTATATCTTTCTTTTTTCCTTAAAGGTTGAGGTAACTGCAATATCAAAGAATATTTATTACTTATAATAAAAACCTTCTCTCAATTTTTATGGTTAAAAATTTTGGTTAAGATATATTTCTAATACTTTGTATAGTGCATATAGATGATAACATTTCAGAGGTATCGTAACTTTACTTGTTAACTGCAGATCACAAAAGAAGAAATTAAAGGAACTTTAAGAAAGATGAAGAATGGAAGGGCAGTAGAACTTGATGAGAAACCCGTAGAGGTGTGGAAGAGCTAAATGAAGAGGGTCTCATTTGGCTAGCCAAATTTTTTAATGTGATCCTCAAGTTTGCTAAAATGTTGGATGAGTGGAGACTTAGTGCCATAATTCCTATCCAAAAGAAGAAAGGGGACATCCAAAACTATAACAACTATTGAGGTAAATTTGGTTCTCTTAGATAGGTGCACCCTTTCTCACTCTCTTCTCATTCACCCTCTTCCATAACTTCTTAGTTACACCATGAAGTTATAGGATAGGGTGGATTAGAAGAGAGTGAGAAAAGATGCACTTATCTCAGAAAACCAATTTGTTCTCATGCTAGGAAGGTCCATGATAGAAGTTATACACTTCCTTAAAAGATTAATAGAATATTATAGGGAATGATAACAAGACCTATATGTGATTCTCATTGACTTAAAGAAGGCTTATGATAAGGCACCTAGGGAAGTCATCTAGAGGTGTTTAGAAGTTAAGAGAGTTCCTATGACGTTTATACGAGTTATTAGGTATATATATGAAGGTGTTAGGACTAGAGTAAGGATGATAGGAGGAGATACAGAGCATTTCTCTATAGATATCGAGCTACACCAAGGATCCTTATTAAGCCCCTTTATGTTTGCAGTAGTGATGGATGAGCTCACTAAGAATATCCATGGGGATGTGTTTTGGTATATGTTATATACTAATGACATTTTTTTAGTGGATAAGGCAAAACAGGTTGTCAATATCAAGCTAGAGCTTTGGAGGGATTAGTTAGAGTTGAAGGGCTTCAAATTGAACAGGACTAAGATTGAATATTTAGAGTGTAACCTTTCGTGCCATAAAGTGGAATTTGATATAGAGATAAAGATTGGTTCAAAGTTACACCGCATGAAGGGTGTTTTAAGTACCTGGAAACAATCATCCGAAACAATAGCAAGATCGTTGAAGGCATAGTTCACTATATCAACTTAGGGTGGCTTAAATAGAATGGTGCATCAAGAGTTTTATGTTACAAGAGGATACCACTCAAGCTAAAAGGTAAATTCTATCGTTTAGCAATAAGATCATCCATATTCTATTAGGCTAAGTGTTGGCCCATCAAATAAATCCATAGTCATAAGTTAATGGTGGCCGAAATGAGGATGGTTCGTTGGATGTGAAGCCTTACTAAAAAAGATAAGGTCAGGAATATATTGGTAAGAGAAAATTTGAGGTAGCTAATATTGATAGAAAATTAAGGGAGACAAGACTTAGGTTATTCAGACATGTTAAAAAGAGATATTTTGATGCCTTAGTAAGAAGATGCGAGAAGATTGTATTTAGTGATTGTAAGAGAAAAAGAGGGAGATTTAAAAAGAACTAGGGGAGGTGATTAAGAATGACATGACTCTATTAGAACATATCGAGAACTTGAACCTCAATAAAAGTTTTGGTGAACTAGGATATAGGGAAAAAAATCTTACATAGAGAGATCTTTCTTTTTCTAATAGGTCTTTTAAATATTCTCCTTTGAGTTTTCTGTCTTATATTTAGCATCAACTTTTTATTTGCAATCCTTTCCTTTTAGTTATTTAGTCTAAACATTTCCTTACCTATACTAAATATTTTTTTCCTCTTTCTTTCTCAATTACTTGTTTGTTTTATTTATTTATTTGCCTTCTTTCTTGTTTGTTTATTTCTTTACTTATATTTTATATTTTATATTTATTCTTTATCTTTATTTTATCACTTTTTAATGTATTATATATTTTTATGTATTTTTATTACTATCCATTCCTTTTATTATTTATTTATTTATAATATTTTTATTATTCTTTGTTACTATTTTATTTTATTTTGATTTTGATATTTTATTTATCCCTATTTAATTGTATTGTTATTTTATCCAATTATTTATTTATATTTTTGGCTTTTAGTTTCTTAAAACAATTCTCAAAAACTTTTTCTTTTGCTCATTTTCTCTCTTTTTCTTATGGGTCTATGAGGAACAACCTATTTACTAATTAGTGCTAAGGTTGCATATTTTTAAACTTTCTCAGACCTCACCTGTTGAGATGTTTTTTTTTTTTTTTTTTTGGTAAAATGAATGAAATATACATTAACAATAGCATGAACTATTACAAAAGTTCACTATAGTAATGTTATCCCAGCTTAGAAAGCTAGTTCTTAATCACACGATTGGATTCTACATTGCCAAAATGCGTAGAGCACTAATATACAAAATATAGCTCACTACCTTAGCAGAAGTTCATAAATACCATTTGGTTTTCATATGAGGGGTTAAGAGATGATCAACTTTCTTGGCTAGCCGATGTTTGTCTTTCTCAGTTTGCTTATAAAACCTACTATTTCTTTCTTTCCAAATTATGTATATGGTGGTGGTAAAAGCTACTTTAAAAAGGATATTATTCACTTTACCAGGTCTGGACTCGTTAATCACCCACTGTAAGGTGTGCTCCCAATCGTAACTGTGGTTACCTAACATGTGTGTGATCCAGCTCCAAATGGCTTTAGAGTATTCCTAATCGAAAGAACAAATGATTTCTATCCTCATCGACCCCTTGACAAAGGAGGCATAAGGAATCTATAAGTGCAAACCATCTGCATTTAGCCCTTAACCTATTCTTGATCACTAACCAAGTGATTATTGAGGCTTTTGGATTAAGATAATTTTTCCATAAAAGGTTGTACCATGACACTTCTGAAAATTGTATGGCATGTTACATTTTTAAAGGTTCCTTGTGGATTTGGGGTCCAGTAGACTTCATCTTCGTTACTAGCTAGTGTAGAGAAACCTCGAAAATTACCAGGCCATGCACCACTCAAGTGATTATTGAGCTTTGGAGGGATTCGTTACAACATTTCCAGACCATAGTTAGGCTTTCATCATCCTATTGATCTCCTTCATTATCTTCTTTGGCATGGCAACATGTGTTGTCCAATGTCTGTGCAAACTATTAAGAACGGAAATAATCAGTGTGATCCTTGTTGCATAGGAGAGGGGTTTATTTTTCCATGAATTCACTTTAGATTTGATCTTCTCAATTAGTGGAATGCTTGATCTTTTGTGTATTTAGACAATTGAATAGGTCAGTTAAACAAATTAGTTGAAGTGCGTGTAAATTAACTAACAACATTGTTCTATTGTTTTACAAAGGAGTGTTTACTCGGTTCTCCGCTTTGACTTTTGAGTATAACGTCGAAATTCAAACCCATAGATTAATGTTACCTAACGCAACATGGGCGTTGCTTATTTGTACGCGACAAAAAGGACAAAGATGGGTTGTTAAGGAAATAATGTAAAGGTACGATTTGGAAGTTTCTTATGTATCGTTGGGAAGGGTGCGTTTCAAGTGCGAGGAAGCTCGGATCGTGCGCGTCCGTCCGTGTTTAACGCGGAGGTTTCGTGAGGAAGCCATGGAACATTTGGTTTAATTTACATGCTACGTTCGTTGACGGGGTCCATAATGCTTGTTGTTGGTCATTCAGTCCACGATTTCACAACTTTTATCAAATGTCAAGAGTCTTTGTTGCTTGAAATTTACGAGCTGAGGAACGAGTTTGCTGCCAATAGAGAGGAGAAGGATTGCAATAATTCATTTGTTTAGTCTCGTCTCGTCCTCAACTCATTTTATACAATTTTTTTATATCTGAATAATTCTCTATTCTCAATTAATAGGAATATATATTTATTCAAATACAAACAAACTGGCTCAAACAATATCTCTATGACTAAAATTTAAAAACTCACAAAATTTTAAACAGGTTGTTCCTAATATTTTATAAGTCTTGAGTAAAATAAAAAAATCTCATATTTCTAACTATTTTGGACTTTTATAAAAAATAAAAAGGTCTTTATAAAATTCAAAATGGGTCATATGTTATCTTTTTATAAGATTAAAAAATATATCTTATTTTACTATTTATAAAGATAAACTCGGAGCTTTATTTAAACTTTTCTGATTCACCACAATATTTTTTACATTTTTATTAATACTTTACAAGAATAGTGGTAAAGTGTTAGTGAATATCAACGTCTTCAGTATATCCAAATTATTACAGCTATTAAACAAACTTTTTTAGAAGGTAATTTTAATATAATCGATTTTTCTTCTTTTGTAATCAATTTTGCTACGGCACCTGTCGCTCTAATATCTTAAGGTAGTCCCTGTGGTTAATCTCTAAAAGATGACAACTAACTATGTAGCATCAACGTCAAGAATTTAAATGAGCGGATGCAGAATCCTTTCCCAGAATCCACCCTAACTTTAGGTAGGCCCAAAGAGCAGTTTAGATGAATTTCGGCAGCCGACCACCAAAAAAATTCAAAGCCCTCGTCAACGCGTTTGTCCTTTCAAGTATTTCATTAGTGCGAACGCATAACGTTTCTTTTTCTCTTTGAAGCTTCTTATGATTGGGTTATCAGTTATGGAATTATGAGGAATTGAATGGACTCGTCTACTAACTATCAAAATGAAACAAATATGAGTTTTCCTTTGTATTTCCTCCTCATTTTTCATCTTTTCATCTATTTTGACGCTGGAACAATAGCTAATAGCAACGAGTAACTAACTTTGAATATTCTAATATAAGGGATTTAAAACTACAATTGTAACCTTGCGAGATTTTATTCTAAACCTATACTTTATTTTAATTTAAGTATTTCCTAAATTGTGTTCTTATATTTCATAAATAGTTAATATTAATTCATTTAATAAATTAATTTAATGTTAATTATTCTTTAATTATCTATGAATTAAGTGATTCATAATTATTATGAGTGATTGGTATAAGTAGCAAACAAATTATTTATAAATTTGCATATTTAAATTATAAGAAATAAGAAAACTAAATTAAAAAGTTATAGCTATCTCAGTTATTTAATTTAAAGTTTAGTCATTTTTACTAAATTTATTAACATCATTTAATTGATATAGAATACTATATATCTAATCAATGTTGAGTTTGAATCAATTACTTTAGGAAAAATTAAAACTTATTATTTCTATCATAATAAATTTTAGACTAACTGTTTGACTTGTGAAAATTATTCTTTTAGATCAATGATAAAACTTAAAATTAAATAAGATATTTCTTACTTTAATACTTACTTGGTTTATCTTGATTCCTTGTTAAATTTAGTTTATTAGTTAACTAACCATATTTTCTATTTCTATCAATTAAAATTAAGAAACCAATATTTAGTTCTTTTGAGATTCAACTTAGTTCCACAACCACTATAAGAATTTAGCAAATCATAAGGTTTCATCAATATGATCAAAATTAAGTCCATCCTATAAAATATTTTTTATGAGGATGGCATTTAATAGACATAGAAGAAAATAGACCTAAATATTATACCCATCTTTAAATTTCTTTTCTAATTTTATGTTTGATTTATGATATATCCGCCTCAATTTTTGGGCTATTCTGGTACATATATACTAAATTATCTCCTTAAGAAGTTTAAGACTAGAATCAGATGCTAAGTCTATATTTCTTATTCAATATGTAAAATGTAGAAATTGGAGTTTTATATAGAGTTACAATTGTAACTGTGTTTATTATAATATTGAGGTTATAGTTAAATTTGTTATTGTAATTTATTATATCTCTCATAACTATACCCAAATAATCCACATTTGTCGCAATATTGCACAACTTAATTTAGAAATTTTAGTATAATTGAATGTTAGGGGAGTAGATTACCTGTTTCCATTACTTTGTACCTAACATATTTCATAAGCATCCATCCATGTAATAAATGAGACCTATAAAAATTAAATAGATGGATGCATGCTCTTGAAATAAAGTAGGCATAGAGTAACAGAAACAAGTGATTTGAACATTATCCTCAAGAGTTATAAGCATTTAATGATTAGAGTAAGGAAGCTACCATAGAAGTGTTAAAGGTGGGTCCATGTAGAGACTAAGTCCATACAGTTAACAAACTCTAATTCAAATCTATAACAAGTTGTTGTAATTAGTTGTAACAACTTAGATTATGCAGTTCATTTTCTCAATCTTACTGTTGTAACTAAATGTTATTTTATCTCTTATATTCTTGTAATCTCTTTTATAAATTATAATCACTTTGGCAATCAATAATATAAGTTTTACACAAATTCAATATCCTTATATGGTATCAAAGCTTCAAACACTCGAACAAGTTTTCTTTTTGATCTGACTATATCTAGCCCAACAATACCAGCTATTGTGCAATTAAATGCACTAACCAATTTTCCTATCAAACTTACTTCTACCAAATTTCCTGTTTTGAGAAGAAAAATCCAATCAACTCTTATTGGCTTCAATCTGCTACAATACATTGATGGTACTCTAGCTTCACCACCACAATTTCTTGATAGCAAGAAATAGACCTGTAATCCAACATACACTCTCTGGTATTAGCAAGATCAAATTCTTATTAATGCAATTCTTAGTAGCTGTTCAAAAAGAATTCAACCAATCATCTCCTCAGCCTCATCTTCCAAAGAAGCTTACGAGAGGCTACTTCATAGCTATGCGAACTCTTCATAGTTCATAATCATCTCTCTCAGAACCAAGCTTGCTCAAACTTCAAAGGGAACCAAATCAATTGTTGAATTATATCTATTACAGATGAACTAGCTCTCATTCAAAATCTAATAAGTGATGAAGATCTTATTGTCCACACCATCACTCAACTTGGGAATGAATACAGTCCTATTATAGCATCCTCTCAAAGTTCATAAATCTTCTATTGACTTTTCAGAGTTATTTGATAAGTTAATTTACTTTGAAAAAACATTAACAGACAAAAGCTCGAGTTATCCTCCTACTCTTGTCACGGCAAATATTGCTCAAAAGTAAACTGCTCAAACTCAATATTTCAACCGATCCACTCAAGGTTAAAATTCCAATTCTTACAGGTCCCATGGCAGCTATGGAGGAAATTATCTTCGACAAAATCAAAATGGCCATCAATCATATTGACAAGATTTATTTTGCCTTTTTTGTGAAATTACAGGTCATGATACTCCAGCTTTGTCGCAACAACCTTGGTTATTTGATAGTGGAGCATCACATCATGCAGCATCAAATTTATCTGATTTGCAAACTTACTCTAACTATGAGGGTCTAGATGAGATATTTTTGGGTGATGGTAAAGGCCTTTCAATTTCTCACACTAGTCATATGTAAATTCATACACCTTTTAAACTAATTACATTATCAAATGTCTTGTGTGTTCCATATTTTCAAACAAATTTGATTTCCATAGAAAAATTATGTAAATATAACCAAGTTTTTGTTGGAAGTTTCTCATCTCATTTTTTTGTAAAGGATCTTTGCATAGGAGCACCTCTAATATGGGGAGAGAACAATAATGATGTTTATTATGCAACTTTTCCATGTTAGCCTTAAGTCAATATCACAACCAAAGCTTCTTTGTCCTCTTGGCACCACAAACTTGGTCATCCTTCTAATAAAGTTCTTAGTTTTGTTCTTAAGCACAATGGCTTAGTCTTTCCATCCATGCCAATTTCTGATTTTCATTGTCCTTCTTGTTCTATTAATAAAAGTAAAAAACTACCTTTTTCGCAATTCTCTAGTCAGTCAAAAGCCTTTGGAACTTATTTATACTGATGTTTGGGGTCCAAAACAAACTATTAATGGTTATGAATATTACCTAATTTTTGTGGATCATTTTTTTAAGTATATTTGGTTATATCCTATGAAGAAACAATTTGAAACCTTTATTCTATTCCCTCAATTTCAACGATTAGTAGAAATTATTTTCAAACTAAAATTATTTCAGTTTTCTTTAACAATGGAGGGGAGAACCAAAAGTTTATTCACATTTTCAATTCTTATGGGATTTCTCATTTCACAATGCCTCCACACACACCTAAGCATAATGGCATCACCGAATAACATCATTAATACGTTGTGGAGATTGGCCTTTCTTTGCTACACTCTCCTTCTTCCGCATCTAGCTCTACCATTTTGTCTCCACGTATTATTTCATCACCACCAAATTCATCATCTGTTTCCTCACATCCAACTCGCATACGAAAGCCAAATTCTAAATACTATAATGATAAATTTGTGAATCTCACCACCAAATACCCACTTCGTCCTCCTTTTGAACCTACCACTATTACACAAGTAATGAAAGATCCTCTCTGGCGCAAAGTCATGGATGCTGAATTTAATGCTTTGTTACAAAATGGTACTTAAGAAATGGTTCCCAAATCATCTCATGTTTCAATTAGTTGCAAATGGGTCTTTAATATCAAATGAAAATCTAATGGTTCTATTGCAAGTACAAAGCTCGTCTTACACCAAAAGGTTTTCTCCAACAAGCAGAAAGAGATTATTTTGAAACCTTTAGACCTATTACAAAGCTTGTTACAACACACATTATTTTTTTATCTTGCCTTATCTAAAAATTGGCCTTTACGTCAATTGGACGTAGACAATTCATTTTTGCTTGTCACGTTACATGAAGATGTCTACATGATGCAGCCTATTGGTTATGTTCACCCTTAATATTCAAATCACATATGCAAGCTTCGTAAAGCCTTATATGGTCTCAAATAGGTTCCTCAGGCATAGTGCAATGAACTCCAACATTTTCTACTTAACTTTGGTTTTCACAAATCACTTGCTGATGTGTCCTTATTTATTTATGATCGCAATGGCATCACGCTTTATTTTCTTATTTATATTAATGATATTGTCTTTATAGGTAACAATTCTAAATTTCTTGATGGCTTTTTTCTCAAGCTAGACAATCAGTTTTCAATTAAATATATGGTTTCCTTGCATCATTTTTTGGGCGTTGAGGTTATTTATACTCTATCAGGTTTATTTCTTTCTCAACATCAACATATTGTTGATTTACTTGATCGATTTAACATGGCTGGTGCTAAGGAAGTTGCCACCCCCATGAATTCTTTCTAAACTTCTTCTCTTATTAATGGTTCTTCCCATATTGAGGCCACTAATTACCATCGCACTCTTAGATCTTTACAATAGCTTGCCATTACTCGCCCTGATGTTTCATTTGCTGCCAATAAATTGTCTCAGTTTATGCATATTCCAACTTAATGGCATTTACGAGTTTTAAAACGTGTACTCAAATATTTAAAGGGTTCAATTTATCATGGTTTATTTCTCAATAGGGATTCTTCTCAACATCTTATAGCCTTCTTTGATTCTGATCGGGGTGGTACCCTTGATAATGGTCACTCAACTACGACGTATATGTTATACTTGGGCTCTAATATCATCTCTTGGAAGCTCATCAAAAATTTGATTCTCGGTCATCTACAGATACAGAGTACAAGGCTTTTGCAAATGCAGCAAGAGAACGAAGTTACTTGAGTTCAAAATCTCTTGCATGAATTAGGTGTTTCTCTTCCAAAACTATCGAGTTGTGACAATACATGAGCAACATGTTTGTCTACTAATCTAGTCTATCACTCACGAACGAAACACTTGGCACTTAACTCATATCTGTAATGGCTCCTTACGTGTACTACACATTAGCTTGAAGGATCAATTAGTAGATATACTTATGAAAGCTCTTGCTCACAGTCAATTTCTTCATTTTCGTTCTAAGATTGGAGTCTCCAATGGATCCTCCATCTTGAAGGGGCGTGTAGAGACTAAGTCCATGCCGTCAACAAACTCTGGTTCAAATCTATAACAACTAAGCCAGTTGTTGTAATTAGTTGTAATAACTTAGATTATACAGATCATTTTCTCAATCTTACTGTTGTAACTATATGCTTTTTATCTCTTATATTCTTGTAATCTCTTCTATACATTGTAATCACTTTGGCAATCAATAATACAATTTTTTACACAAATTTAATATCCTTGTAGTCAACCGAGGAAGAAATTATTTGGTCAATTACCCGTCTAACTAACAATTTCCCGTAAATTATTTGGTCAATTACCCGCTAACTAACAATTTCCCAAGCATAAATTCCCGTAAGGAGATTGAGACGTGAACCCAACCCAAAGTGGAACACGTGAAAGGGGAACTCTATTCTGGCAGTGGCAGAAAGCATTAGGATTTTGGCCACCCGACTTTCTCACTTCACCACCTCTTTATTTTGCTTTGCCGTCCTTTCAAATCTTCATTTTCCCATTCATTTAATTGCTCATTCGTTCATTCCTTCTTCTTTCTTTTCTCTCTCGATCAATATTGTTCTTCCTCTGTTTCAATCTCCTATTTCTTCGCCAGTTACCTTTCCTTCCCCTTCTCTTCCTAAAACCTTCTCCCACTTCCCTTTCTCTTATATTTTTCTTCTTTATCTCTGTGATCCATCAAATTTGTCTCAAAGAATGGACAACAAAACGAAGAAGGTGTTGCTTACATCCAATGGAGACCAAGTTTCACAGAATATTGCTTTCCAATTAGCCAAACAAGGATGCAGGTCGAGTTTCAGTTGTAAAATTCATTTTCTTTCATGTCTGATAAACATTATGCAACTACAGAACAGTTGAACGATTCCGTTTGAGTTTACGAGTCTTAAAGATTTAGGTGGATTCTTGAATCGGTTCGTGTGATCTCTTTAGAACACGTTGATCGTTTAATAAGGGTTCGGTAATTTTAAGATTACTACTGTCGACTGACAGGAACGTTTCCCAAGGAATCTTTCTGATGTATGGTCGCAGTTTTACGGATAAAGAGGAATCGGTGATCATTGCAGTTTATTTTCAAATGGGTGTTGAGTATTTTATGCATAAAAAAGATAACATGGTTACACAAAGGGCATTTCTCTTTTGATTACAAATAAAATATCAACTTGAAAAGAAAAAGAAAAGAAAAAGAGCAACACGGTGGGGTTGTTGAGTACTCTGTTTTCTTAACATTTTTTTGATGAAATCAGGCTGGTTTTGATGGGAAACGAGAACTGCCTAAGGATTCTCGCCGAGAAGATCACAACTTCAATCGAGGATGTTATTCCAATAAAAGTGGTAGAAGTCGACATGGAAGATGACAGAGAAGAACACTTTAGTGATGCCGTGGATAAAGCTTGTAGGATTCTCGGGAAGCTCGATGCTTTTGTGCATTGCTATAGCTACGAAGGTAATTTTCCTTGGATCAAACAGTCTATTTTTAATATCCCCCCCTCTGCAGTGCTTCTTGTCAGCTTATGTTCTAAATGGTTCCTGTGAACTTTGAGGTACAATTCATATATCAGACAACAATGGAAGAGATTGAGGCATTCTTACTTCTCGACGATATACAATAGGATCAAGAAAATTTGTAGAAATTACTGAGGGAAACATTACTTACAATTACTTCTACTTTTAGTCCACAGCATGTCAATGCAATCTTGTATCGTTAGTAGTTAACTAAGATTACTTGGTAGAATTCAAGGAATGATTACCAGGTTTCATCCCAAGATAAATCTGTCTTGAAGTCATCAAATGTTGCATGACAGTATACATGGACAATTAGGCTGGTCATTTTGATCTTCAGCGTTTTGTAGTTGTTATGTTTCTAATGAAAAATAACTAGGAATTGTAACTCAGGAAGTAATGGAGAAATCTCACGGCACTTGGCTGCTTGAAACAGGAAAGATGCAAGACCCTTTACAATTAGCTGAAAAGGAGTTGAAGAAAATTATAAAAATTAACTTTATGGCTCCATGGTTTCTCGTAAAGGCTGTTGGTCAAAGATTGCGGGATTACGGTTCTGGAGGCTCCATCGTAATGGTCTCTTCTATAATCGGTGCTGAGAGAGGGATTTATCCAGGAGCTGCAGCATATGGCTCATGTTCAGCAGGCATCCAGCAATTGGTTAGAGTAAGTACTAGTATTGTTACATTTTCACTCCTGTCTCCTACCGTACATCTGTTAGCACAAGCTGCAACCAAAAGGTTCTTTTTCTTCATCAGTCCATGGAAATTGGGTTGAATTTATGGGCCATGTATTTTTCGCTTGTTGTTGGGATCTCGTTATGCTCAAATTCCATAGTATTAGACAACTGAGTTTCTGATACTAGTGCTTATATATCAGAGCAATTGAAAATTAAATATAAATATGGGGTTTGTCGATCCACAGTTCCAATTTAAGTGTTCTTCATTTTTGTGTTAACTTTTTGTTTTCAGCACACAGCTATGGAGATCGGGAAATACAAGATCAGGATTAATGCGATAGCCAGAGGTTTGAACCTTGAAGATCAGTACCCTGTGTCAGTGGGGATGGAGAGAGCAGCGAAGTTGGCCAACGAAGTAGTACCCCTTCAGAGATGGCTCGATGCTAAAACTGATTTGGCATCAACCGTCATCTATTTAATTAGTGATGGCTCGCGTTACCTGACCGGGACAACCATATTTGTCGACGGAGGACAGTCACTGACAAGACCTCGGATGCGCTCATATATGTAGATGGATGTAACTGGTACTCTCTGTAGGAAGAGAGCAAGAAAGATAAAAGAGAGTGATCTCACAAATGCTGGTTTTGCAGAGGACTGGAGCCAGTGTGACTGATGGTCCACAAACGGAGCTTTAGCAATTTGCTTACCATCAAAGATAAAAAAAGGTCTATATTTTGGCTCATTGTGCCATGGTTCAGGGTATCTTCAGACGGCAAGTACCATCTGGGCCGTTGCACATGTTGCCAGTCTGCCTAATAAAGTCTTTTCAGCAAATCCTGCACCTTTAGTGCGTGAGATTGCTTGTTAAGGTTTAGGAATTAGAGAACTGAATTCACTTTTAATAATTGGACACTACAAATTTGATATGAAACTTGATAGTTTTAACACATTTAACTCCAACAATCAGAGGGAATGAGTAGTGACAACCACTCAAGAAAAATTCAAAATTTACACAATTGAAAGTAGAGATTAGTTTATCAATTTAAAAAAAACAAAATTGAATTTAAAGATCACCATTTTTAATAATAACAAAATGAGAAATGGCAATTAACTCTGGAGCTAACCACTTAAAAATAAAAATTATTAGCAAAAAACCAAAATATCTTTTCAATTCTATTAATATGCTCTCCATGAAATATATATATATGTGTGTGTATCTATATATATATGTATATATAGACACACGGAGAGTGGAGAATAAAATACATAATAATAGAGTAGATTAGGAATATATTACTAGCATAGAAAGTAGAAGAAATGAAAATTAGGGACAATTTGTTATTAAGTCATTTGATTAAATATGAAAAAAATTAATAATTATATTACAAAGGGCAATAATAATAACAATAACTACGTCTCAGTAAGAATTTTGTTGAGATGTAGAATTTAAGAATGTCTAAAAGCATGCAATCTTATCAATAGTTATTAGAGGCTACTTTAATAAACTCACAGAAAAAAAAAAAAAGACTTTTGGAAACAGTTGAAAGAAAAAAATAATCAGATACATAAATAAATAACTACATAAATGAAAAATAATATGAATAAAATAAAAATAAAAATAACTCAAAATAAAATAAAGATAAAAGTAAGTAACTAAATAAACAAATAAGAAACAAACAAACAAATAAATAAAACAAGCAAACAGTTGAAAAAGAAAAGGAAAAGGAATACAAAAAATAAATGAAATAACTAAAGGAGAAAATCTTACAAACAAATGCTTTTAAGCTAATTAAAAAATACAAGAATTGAAGAAAAATGTTTAAAATTCTAAAGAAGAGAAAGTCCTTTCTACGTAGGATCCTCTAATTGTATCTTAGTTCACCAAAGTTTCCTATTGAGGGTCAAGTCTTCAGTAAACTCTAATAGAATCATATCATTCCTGATCACTTTCTCTTAATTCTTCTTGACTCTTCCCCTTCTCTTTTTACAGTCCTTAAATACAATCTTCTCACATCTTTTCACTAGAGCATTAGAATATATTCTCTTAACTTGTTCGAACCACCTATGCTTTGTCTTCTTTAATTTACTATCAATTTTAGCCACCCCTAACTTATATTTCATCAATATATTTATGATCTTATCTCTTCTTGTAAGGGCGATTCTAACGGAGCATCCTTATCTACGCCATTGTTAACTTATGACTATGCATATGTTTAATGAGCCAAAAACTCTACCCCGTAGAGCATAATCGACTTAATTGTTAAACAGTAAAATTTATATTTTATCTTGAGTGGTATCTTATTGTCATATAAACCTCATGAGGCGCCCCTCTTCTCATCTTTACTCTCGTTTTAACACCTTCACATATTTCCCTAATAACCTGTATATAGGTGACATGAACTCTTTTAGCTCCTAAACACCTCCATATGACTTCCCTCGTTTATTTCATCCACTTAAAGAATGTCGTTGGCGAAAAACAAACACCAAGGCACATCTTCTTGAATATTCTTAGTAAGCTCATCCATAATTGCTGTAAAATGGAAGTGGTTCAATGAGTATCCTTAGTGTAGCTTGATATTAATAAAAAATGTTATGTATCTCCTCTTTTCATCCTTATTCTAGTCTTAACACCTTTATATATATCCCTAATAACCCATATATAAGTAACATGAACTCCATTAGCTTCTAAACAACTTTACATGACTTCTCTAAGTACCCTGCCTTCTCTAAATCAATGAAAACCATATGTAGTCCCCTTTATCCACCCTATAATATTCCATTAATTATCTAAGAAGAAGTATGGCTTCTATCATGGACCTCCTTAGCATGAAACCAAATTGGTTCTCCGAGAAAAGTGTTTTCTCACTCTCTTCTCAATCACCATCTTCGATAACCTCATCGTGTTACTAAGTAGTTTGACGCCTATATAGTTGTTATAGCTTTTTATGTCCCCATTGTTCTTGTAGAGAGCGATTAGTTTGCTAAGTCTCCGCTTGTTGGACCCCACCCCCCACACCTGAGCTAACATTTCCCACCCAGCGTGTGTTTGCGGGTTATACCGCGGCATCCAACCTTAATCAGTACTGTCCTCTTTGGTCAAGGGTGAGCCACTGCTCGAACCCAAGACCTCAAGGTTTTGTTCCACTTTAAGTGGACGCCTCTCACCATCTCACCATTGGATGTAAGGATTGTAAGATATAAATTTCGAAAGTTTTGTTATGGTTTAAGTTACATGTTGATTTCATAAACCTTAACAGGACAGCCACATTAATGAGAGGATTTGACCTAGTTTGAATTGGAATTTGCTTAGAAGTCCTTCTTGATAATTGCAGTATATTGTCTGAGCTTTTTATTGCTATATGGTATGGAATTTTTCGCCAAAGGGATGTGGAGTTATGAATTTTGATAGATTGGGTTTCTGTTGAGAATAAATTGGGTAGGCTAAATCTTTGTTTGCGAATTTGATTTGGTTAGAGATGAAATTGGTTTTTAAGTTGTTCATGAAAGATGTAGCATTTGTTTTACTCTTTTTATTGATATAAAATTTGGAATTTTTGGTTAAGGGGATGAAGAGTTATGAGGTGCGCAGGCCCATCGCTCGCCCAGGCCGAGCGATGAGGTGCGCAGGCACGCCCAGTGACCTCTGTTCAATCTTTTGTGTATAACTTTTTCATCCGACCTCCGATCGACCTGATTTCTGAAGCGTTGGATTCTTAAGATATTTCTATATCTTTCTATACCAAATTTAGGATTTTTGAGATCAAACTGAGAAAGGTCGATCAGATCTAAGTGAGCAGACCAGTTGGAAAAGTCTGAACATGCTTCAGTAATTTGGAGATATCTTGAGCTATCGAGCTCCAATCGATCTGATTCTTATTTATAATTAAACTAGAAACATAGATCTACAAATGTTATGAAGAGGTAAGACTTCAATTTTTCCCCTAATATGTTCAATTTCTTGAGTGAATTTACGTTTAGTGTGTTGGTCTGAACGTGTTTTGGGAATATCTTTTGTATCCGACATCCGATTGACCTGGTTCTTGAGGCATCGGATTCGTATAATATTTAATTTCATTTATTTTTGATATTGAGAATTTTTAGAGCTGAAATTGTCGAAGATTAGTTAGGTCGAAGCGAGGGGTTCAGATCATGATTTTTCTGATCCGTCTTTTATTTATAATTGGACCTATAGAAGTCCGAATTGAGAGATTTTAGTGTCAATGAGTTTCTAATGTTTAGAGGAAATTTTTGTGATGGGAATTTGTGCAATAGTACTGGAAATGTCACAAACATGCATTGTACACTTCTAAATTGCTACATGTGCATTATTTAATATTTCTGATTGTGCATTTGGTAATGTGTGATTATTGTGATTGTTATAGAGGCACAGTTGGAACGTCATCCCACGAACGTTGCTGAGACTTCTCGGCATTAGCTCGAAAACTATTTGGTGAGTAACTTAGATGGTTTCTCAATTATTATTTGTTTATTATTTTGCAATTATAACACTGTGGAGAATAATGGAGGGCTTGTGTGTTTGTTTATGACTGGATTCTGGACAGGAGGTCCGATGTACTGGGAGATGATGACATAGAAGTGCTATATGTGATTTTAATGTGATTACTTGTGAATAATTTGTGTGAATGTGTTAATTTGGCATCGTTTGTGATGTTGGCATTGCTTTGATTCGACATATGCATTCCATGCATAAAGGCTTGATCAGTAATTGAAAGTTGTGACCGGAACAGCCACCGAGAGCTTAATGCTTAACGTAATTGGGCCTCGAGCCCACAGTGATTCAGAGCCTTGGGCTCACTGATTAATGCTCCCTTATTGGAAAAGTTTAGGCACTCGGTCACAACAACATAATAAATTGATAAAAGGGTCACATACGCATTACATATGCATTTGATTGAATGTTTTCGATTGAGTGAAAGGCAAATCGCCTTGTGTTCATGTGAATGATCATGTGATACTTTTGAATGGGCTATTATGTTATAACTGTGTTATACTTGACTATGCATGAATTGGGTGAACCATCGATGATGGTTCCTTACTGAGTTGGCAAACTCACCCAAAATTGCAAATTATTTTTCAGGACCGAGAGAGTAGACTCCTAACTCTAGAGAGACTTTTCCTGCCATGTAGATCGAGTTGGCAAGAGAAGTCATAGCTCACAGGTCAGTCAGCTGGCATTTTTTAGGGATGACCTAGTTAGGCTTTTTGTAGTAGATTTCTTTTAGAAAAATGTACAGATAGTGAAAAACAGACAGATGTGTAAATTACTGCTTTTGATGATATGAAATGAGAAAAATTTATGGTTTCAAAAATTAATGATTTTCAGTATTGATGCTTTATGATTTGATACCATGTGAGCTACAGTAGTGATTGTTTCGTAGTTCACCCTTATCGTAGGATATGTATCAGAATGACCTACGGGCGTCCCGGTATATACCCTATGGTAAGGGGGTGCTACACTTAGAGCGACCGATTTTAAATATTCCTGAGACTTCGAGACAAACAATCAGGGAGCTTTTGTAAGTAATCTTAGATGGTATTTTTGTAAGTAATTTAGATGTTCAAATTTGATAGTTTTGCTCTGATTGTTTTGTTTGCTACTACTTTTGGTCCATTGAATGATTTGCAAAGCTATCAGAAGATATGTTGAATTTTTGGCATGAAAGCCATGATTGGCTAATTATGTTGAACATGAAATGAATTTGTTTGATTTTAAAACTGTCAAGTTCTAGTCGTGGGTAAATAGGCATGCCTAGAAGGGTCTGCAGCTGCTCCTGTTATTGACACCTCGGTGTCTCCTGGATCGACACTTCGGTGTCTCCTATATTGATACTTTGGTGTCTCCTGATATCGAGACATATGTCTCTCCTGCTGATACCAATCATGGTATCTCCTATATAAGTCTCGTTACCCGCTTCTGTAAATAGATTTTTCAGTCATATGATTTTGTATCCTGATTTCTGTTTGGCTCCGATACAAACAAGAAATTGTGTTTTGATTATGAAGGGTTTATACTCTCTTTTAAGACTTAGTTCTATTTTCTGTACAATATGTTTGAGATCCAATATTATATGTTTGAATTGTTCGTTCCGATAAACTGTTAATGCATGCTTCTGATATGTCATGATTGTGTATAATTAATTGTCAGTTTATGCATAGATTAGTTATTACTCACAAAGCTATATGCTTAGCATGGTGGATTTGCCCTGTGTAGGTTTAGAGAGAAGGACATAAGGACTGGGACGAGTCAACCGCAGTGGCCAATGGAGTCTGGGTCTTGTTTTGTTAAAATTGTATTTTTGGAGTTATTTTTGGCTTGTCTTTGATGTATATGACTTTGGATTTATTTAAAGGTTTGTAATAACCTTAATTCAAGCTGGTTTCGGTTTGGAACAAGTTTTAATTAAGCTCAGTCTATTATGATGTATGTTTTCTCCGAATTGCTTCTGCTTTGAGCTATTGAGATTACATGATGAATGTTTCGTATGTTTTAGTTTTGTTTCGGTTCTGTATGCATGTATGTTATGTTGTCTGCGTGGTGCCCCCGTATCCTCCCAGGGAGTATTAGGGCATCACACCAAGACTATTGACCTTACGACAACAAGAATAGAAAAAGAGGACATCTCTCATTTGTGATGAAGATTCTGAAAAGCAAGAGAAAAGACAACAGTCTACCATATCAATTGTCTCTATTTTGCAAAGCCAATCAACAAAATCATCTAGAGATTGAAAATAAAAGGAAGTTAGTATTTGAGAGGAAGAAGCCTCAACAACAACTTTTTTCTAAACCGACAGAAGAACAAAAGAAAGTGAAGCCCAGTCAGAAGAAGGTTTCTTCATTTGAGGTTCAACAGAAGGCAAAAACAGTGGAACATCAATTGGAACCTTATAATCATGCTCAACCAATCAATAAAAAGGGTTTGAGAATGAAGATTATAGAAGAATCAGTACATGTTCAAAGCATAAGCTCAATTATTATCAGAGAACCTTCGAAAAAGTTAATCAAGGTACTAGTCAAACCTATACCGATTAATGATCAAATGATACATCTTCTAAGCCATAAAGAACGAAGATTATATGGTATTCTGTGAGATGAGAAGGCAGAGCCATATCCATTGAAGATTTCAAAAGATCGGTATACAATCTATCCAATTACGAGTAGAAATTTGATAAAAATTGTGCCAGACGTACAACCAATATGCTTAACCCTTGTGAGAATGAAGAAAAAGGGAAAAACAAGATGTTTCCTGAGGGAAATAAAGATGATCTTATAGAAGAGAAAATTCAAGTAGCTGTGAAGAACATAGATGATGCATGCAATGTAGCTCAACCTGGAGGTATCTATATTCCACACCACATTTCAAAAGCACCAGGAAGTAAATTTGGAGTTTCAATCACAAATGAAAACTTTATGGTAGTTGGGAAAGTGCAAGAAGGACAATAGAGAAGTATCATGGTTGAAGGTATCAATTTCAACCTTTGTGCATTTGATCATGCATTTCAGACCTTTAGGATTCATACCTTCAGTCAAGGATGTGTTACATCTTCTTGGGCAACCAATTCTGAAACTACCTAGACCTGATGATCTCGACCCAGAAAGAAAACAACCTTTCATTCTACCCTCTATCAAAATTATAGAGTTAGACATTTTACCTTCAGAACCATCTGTTGTTGAAAACCTTCATCCACTTAGTGAAATACACCAAGATCCTATTGTTAATCTAGAGTTCTTGAAACATTTCATAAATTGGACGGAAGCAAGTCATAGTCAAAAGGAAGTTCAGGAAACATTAGCAAAAGAAATTGAGGAAGTTCATACTAAAGTAGATGAACTTGCTGACTCAACAGGTGATCTTCATGAGGAAGTAGCACTACTACGGGTTACTATTAAACAAGACCTCAAGATGATCCGCACTGAAATGCAACGTATGTTTTCTGAAGTTATGAAGCCTCTATGATGAACAATTTTTTGATTAATAACAAATAGGAGGAGAAGGAAATATAGAGGAGAACGAGAAGGAGATATAGAGGAGAACAAGAAGGAGATATAGAAAGCATTGTATATGTCTAGTATGCAATTATTTTCTTATATTTTTCTTTGGTTTATTATTCGTCTGAGTACTATTCATCTATAAATTTCATTTTACCTTCTAAAATTATGATTAATTGTTATCATCAAAAAGGGGGAGATTGTTCAGTCAAGAGTACTTCACTTCTATTAATTTTGATGAAAACCAAATAATAATAATCTTAGAAATATATGAACTGTTTTGATGAGTTTGTTAAGTGTGCAGATAAATGTATGTAACACTTAGGCAACAACAGTCGAAGCATAAGACGAAACGCAACATAAGACGAAGCGCAACATATGTCGAAGCATAAGATGAATCTAAGACCTGGTAGTCTTAAGTATGGACATCCCACATAAGATGAAGTTGAAACATAAGATGAAGTCGAAGCATAAGACAAAGCACAACATAAGACAAAACATAAGACGAAGTCGAAGCATAAGATGAAACATAAGACGAAGCAGAATCACAGACGAAATGTAGTAACAAAAGAAACATTATTCCAGACGATACAAAAGGAAGATATTCTAGAACATCAGTCAGTTAATTAGTTGGAGTTAGTTACAGGACTCAACTAATAACTATTTCTAGAAGATTCAAGAAGCATTATCAAGAAGACAGTTGGAGACTTATGCTATAAATATTAGCTCTAGTCGAAAACTACATACAGATAGAGAATTACTCTTGAACGTTTTTTATATTAGCAAAAATTCTATATTCAAAGTGCAAAAGAAGTGAGCGAATACATCTATAACGTGAAAGCTTAAAAATACTTTTCTTAGAGAGAGAAAGGAAGGCTAGATCATGGAGAGGTTAATATAGCTGATAAAGAATACTTTGTGAGAGAGACTTAAAGAGGCTCTACGTGTTGAAAGAATATTTGTAAAGTTGACGAGTATAGTGAAATCTCAGAAAAACTTTGGGGACTAGACGTAGCCTAAGGTTTGGAGTAAGCAAGTATAAAATCGTAGCATCTATTCTCTAATCCTTATCTTTTAATTTTCTTGCGTTAGACGAGTAGATAATGTTACTTATGATTGCATTGCTTATCAACTTTAGAAAAGTGTTTTAGTAATCATTTGAATTTTGTAAAGAAATTCAAGAAGTCTTAAATGATTAATATTTTCAAAAAGATTACACAATTCAACCCCCCTTCTTGTGTAGGTTACATATTATATCGGATTTCTATATTAACAAGTGATTTACTTTAGAAATGTCATTATAGTCTTTTAACGTGAAAAAAAACATTTTGTCATGAATGCCCTAGTTACTCAACTATATCACATTGTCATTGTCAACTAGCTACTAGCTATATTCATAACCTAATATTTATCAAAAGGGCCAGCGAAATAGTTATTTATTTAATATTTTTTATTTCACATAGCCTACCTCATTTATTTTAGTCAATCATCCTCATGAAAGACTAGTAATGATACTAACATATTCAATTGACTTATAATTATGAATGTGTGTAACATATTTCCTAATATGAACAAACTGATGATATATCCTAATAGCATGCATATTTAACCAAAGATACTTAAAACATTAAATGCACAAGCCAAAATTCCTTTACAAATTCAATGACTATGTTTAAAGCTAAACTACTTCCATCAAGTTATTTCCATTGACACATTTACACAATTCACACATATGCAACATATGCTCACACCATGTGAACCTAATCAAAAACTAACAATATCGTATGCAAAATTCACACTCATGATATGCCAATGCAAAATCATCCTTACATTTAGACAAAAAATTGTCCTCAATGTGAGAAAAACAAAATAAAATAAAAATAAAAATGATAAGAAAAAAACAACAGGAAAGGTTAAGAGCACAAAACCAGGAGATTGAGGTGGTGATGGTGTTGGTGACGGAATATAGAGATGCTTTCACCCATAAAATTCCAGCAATTCTTTCCCTATAAAACAAAAATAAAAATAACAAAATACCAATAAAATAAAATAAAACCAAAAAAACTTATCCTAATTCTTGGGTTGCCTCCCAAGTAATTATTTAACGTCATTAGTTTAATGTGCTCTTCCTTTCACACTCAACCTAGGTCAATTATGAGTGCCTTGCTTCCATCCATGTCATTTAGTTTCAGTTTAGTAACCTGTAAATAAGCTACATATTACAATCACATGGAAACAAATTAATCAAATTAAGAAAACTAAGTTAGACCTTTTAAGTAACAAACTATCAATAAAATAAGGAATAATAAAACTCCCTGAATTGTCCATCAAATTCAACAGTTTGACTTCTAAAAAAGTGAATTGTTCTCTTTCTTCCTCAATTACCTTCGTCTCCTCTTCTTTTTTTGCTTTGTGAATAGAGATGTTTGTATCTTCTTTAACCTTTATCACTACTTCCGTATGTTCTTCATTCTCTTCTTCATTAGCTTCTTAAACAGACTTTTTTATATTCTTCAAAACCAACCTTTGCTGCCATCTGTTCTTCTTCCTCTCATTCCTTTAGGGATTCGACTTCATCTATTCTCCTAAATGAGTTACCCTCCTTCAGATTCTTTAATACCTTATTCATGTTGAATTTCACTTGTTCATCTCTAATTTGAAGGATGAGGTTGTCTTTTTGGACATCTATCAAAGCTTTTCTGGTGTTTAAAATTGGTATACCAAGAACTAACGGACAATTTTGATCCTCTTCAAAGACTAACATGACAAAATCTACAAGAATTATAAACTTGTCACTTTTATAGGCACATCCTCTACCAAGCTTAACAACTTCTTTATCGATTGGTTTGCCAAATGAATATGCATAGATATTGGCTTCACATCTTTTAGCCCTAGTTTCCTAAATATTGACAAAGGCATAAGGTTTATTCTTACGCCTAAGCTACATAAACATTTCAAAATCTCTAAATTACCAACTACATAGGGTATCATAAAACTCTTTAGCTCTTTCAATGTTGAGGGCATATGATTGGTAATTAAGGAGCTACAAGTTTCAGTCATGGCTACCATCTGGTTATCTTCCCAAGTTCACTTGTCATATAATATGTGTACAAAGAACTTTGCGTACTTGGGCCTATGTTTCAAAACTTCCATAAAAGACAAGTAAAATTATCATTTCTTTAGCTTTTCCATGAACCTTGTGAATGATACATCCAATTCATTCTTCAGATATCTTTGTGGGAATGGTATTTTTAGTAAGGTGAAGGAGGAGTATAGGGGGGGTCCTCATTCTTTTCCTCATCTCTTTTCTTTTTCTCTTGGTCTTTTATAAGGTGGGTCTCAACTTGTCTTTTCGCTGGTTCTTCTAACTCCTTCCTACTCCTAAGTGTGATAGTCTTACATCGCTCTCTTGGATTTACTTCCATGTTGTTTAAAAAGTTTTCCAAACCTCTCTTACATAATTCATTCGAAAGTTGACCCATTTGAACCTATAGGTTGTGAATAGAAGAGGCATGATCTTCCGTTACTTGCTCAAACTTCCCTTTTATTTTCCTTTAGGCCTCATCCATGGTTATGAGCTTGCCTATGATCTTGTCCAATTTTGAATCCTATGAACTGGACTCATTTGTTGAAATCCTGGTAGATCTTGATTTCCCATTTGAGTCCTTGCTTTGTTAGACCAAAAGAAATTTGGGTGGCAAGATTGTACATGTTCAAATAAGGATGATTACTCCTTTGACTAAATCGTGTTTCATTGAAGTTAAATTTCTCTACATTATTGATTTCCACTAGGAATCAATTAGCTATAATATGACTATCTCATCCACATAGGTCGCATCCTTGCTGAATTGCTGTGAATGGAGAGAAAGAGGCAGCTGTCAAAATGTTCAATTCTTTGTGATGTTGTCAATTTTGGCCTACAATGTTGTCACTGAATCTACTGCAATCATTCCTTCTAGATTTAAAAAGGTTGACTGTTATCTACTTCGTTTTGATGTCCAAAGACAACTATTGTTCACCATCTTTTTAAACAAATCGTGTTTTACTTAGAATGGTAGGGGTATAATTTTTTGATGATAGGCATTGAACCTTGGTCTCTTAAAGTTTATAAAGGTCCTTTGCTTTCTATGATGTATTTCCTCCATTACCTTGTTTTCCTATCTCTTCTTGGCATTTAACTTTTCGGATTCTTCATTGTTTCCTAGTGATGTCCAAATTGATGTGTCTTCTATTTTGCACCTAAACTTCCTTTTTTAATTTTTTAATTTCTTGTGATTGGGTACCACATTCACAAGAAAGGATAATAATTCCTTAAAACAAAAGAATTCAAAAAGTTCTAAATTAATTTTCCAGCAATAGTGCCAAAAAATTATTAAGCAAGTTTTAATTCTATAAAAACCCCAATGTTCCACAAATGCACGTGTAGTAGTTGAGGTGTCAATCTTATAAAGAATTAATGAACTAACTGAATCCTAACTTTTTCCAAGGTCTAAAAATTGTAATTAAAGTGAAAATAAAATTTAGCAAAAAAATTAAGCAATTGAATATGGATCGATTGAAAATGAAATTCTAAAATTAACACAAAGAAATCAAAATTAAGCATACTCACTTAATAATAAAGAAATCGAACAAGACAAGATTTACCGATTATGAGAAGATAGGATTTATCCTAGCTACTTTAATTACTTTTGAGTTAATGGGTATCAATCCTAGAATTTCAAAAGGTTGATTATCCTCTCTCTAGACCTCCTAAATCATAATTTTAAATTGAATACGAGGTTTTGAAATTGCATTTTCTCAATTAACAAAACAGTCTAACATTTTCAACTAGTTTTTAAGTAATCTGTTGGATAATCGAGTTTTCACACGAGATCTCTCTTTATGATCGTCAATTTGATATTTGCGTGACTTATTTTTGTTGTTAACTCTCATTATCCAACCTAATCAAATTACTATAGACTCATTTTCTCGATTTGTCGTTAAACTATAACCAAACATAAACATCATAACACCCAAAACATTGTTTTGAAATCAAAAGTGTTTAAGTCATAAAATAAGTCAGGAACAGATCGTAATATGAAATTAAAACATCATCAACGTGTATAACATGTTCCATTCTAGTTCACACATCAATTTTAATGAAAATAACAAAAGTAAAGAAAGAAAAACTTGATTTGGAGCTGAATCTGCAGATTTGGAAAATGTTGGACAACTGATGCTCTTCTTGATCTTCCTTGGATTAATCTCAATTTAGTAAGATGAAGGCACTCTTTTTTTAGTATTTTATGATCTTAAATATTTCTTGAGTCTTCTATGGTTTTTTCTAGGGTTTACCCATTTAATTGGTTCCAAAAATAGCCCCAAAACATTAAAATTACAACAACAAAAAATCACGTGTTGGATAAGCTAAAATTTGTTGGAATTGCTATCTACGCTCTCTATCACGATCATGACCTACTTCCATATGTCTAATTCTTCTCTTTTCTTCAATTTCTTGTTTCCATAAACTCAAACACACATCTCACTCGTCTTGAAACATAAAAACAAGATCCAAATCATGCTCAAAACCACATAAACACTTAAAATATTAACAAACATTAATAATAACATAATTCTAAGCCTATACACATAATAATCATCTAAGAAATACTCAAAAGCACACTTAGACATATATCAAAACATAGTAATTTATACCTATCAAATTTCATTTGTACAAATAACATCATTTTGTTACAACAATTTTGAACTCTCGTCAACCAAAGAGTTAGCTGAAGTTTTAATTGCCTTCTCAACATTCTTAATCATTTAAGATATACTTATTGACATAAAAATGCTTAAGATATACCTAATCATTTACACTTAGCGATTATTGACATAAAAATGCTTAAGATATTCACTTTAATTCATATATAATTTTAGGTTATATGATTTTAGGTACAAGTTGGGAACAAAGAAATTAAAATGAGTTGGAAGCACTACGTTTGGGTCATTTTCTGAAGATTTATTTTTTTCTTGTCTTCATGGAGCAAGAAGTAAAAAAAAAGACAAGAAAAATGGAAGACAAATAAGAAGAAAAATTTTAATGCAAGAAGTAGTAAAAAAAGGAAGTTTGGTTGCTACGCTGCGTTTCATGCAGAAACGCAAGCGTTTGTGTCCACGTAGCGTGCGCTGCGTTTAGACAGCGTGAATGCAGCACACATTGCGTTAAACACTGCGTCCATGCGTTTAAATTGCATTCGCAGCGCACAAGGGATAAAAAATGGGAACAACTTAATTGTCCCATCAAAAGTGACCACGGCACAATAGTGAGCAGGAAGGCAGGAGAAGAGAGCTAGCGTGAGGCTGCGTTAAATGCAGACAAGGATCATGTTTTATAAGGCAGCTGTGGGCGTTGTGCGTGAGCAGTGAACAGTTCACTGCATAAACTCCAACATTAAATTGTCTTGTCGATGAACAGTAAAAGGAGAAGGGCTGCGTTAGAGAGTAAGCAGTGAAGGGGTATTTAAGTTGGGACATTGGATAAGGCTGAAGTATTTTTTTGAGAAAGACCCATAAAGGGCTAGGCATCTCAACATCGGTTCGGAGGGATATTGATGCCAACGACTCAGGTTAAGAATTTTTTATTATTCTGTTGTTTCTTTCTCTCATTAGGAATTGATTGTGTTATCCTATTTTAATTGATTTGGGTATTGTGTATGGATAATCAAATTTTTGTTATTATTCGATTGTTTGTGTATAAACCTGTTAGGTATTTTGAATTGATGATTTTAATGCATTCATTGAATCGTTAATTTCAAACTCATTGTCAGAATTTCGATATAATCTATACTTGTTATGTTGAAATTCATATGTGGCGACTAATGAATCATAATCATTAGGGATAACATGACATCGGTTAAATGACGCATTGTATGTGGTTGTTGTCTTGATTAATCGGTTTTCTTAATTCGTAATGCTACTGCCTAATTAAATTTAGAGATCGTATCCTAGGTAATTCGGTGATTAGGTTTAATTAACGATCGTATCTTGATTAAACAAAACTTAAGGGAGAACTCTTAATTGTTAACCCACGACAATTGCTAGGAGTTAAAGAACAACAAATTAATAAAATATGCTTTATTAAGGTATAGGTCAAGATTGAACCAAAGAACCGAGTCCCTACCGAATTCCCCACTTGTATCAATTTTTGCATGTTTTCTTTAATTTGTTTTTATTAGTTAGTTTTATTTTATTTTTTCTTTAAAAATTCAATACCCCCGTTAAGTGTAAACGCGCGGTCAAATTTTGGTGTCGTTGCCGGAGAGTGCAGCGTTTTAGTTTTTCTTTGTGATTTAATTGGAATTTTTTATATATTTGTTCATGATTAATTTCTTTTATGTTATTTGGTGATATTTTTATTTTTTTATTTCGTGTTTGAAAAAAAAATGATATGGACGGAAGTAATTTCTTTTATAACTCATATTTTCAATCCTATAACAGTGTTTGAACTGATCAATCTAACTTTTGTTATGGATGGGATAATCACCAAAATTGCTTCCATGATAGTCTGTAGGACGCACAATAATTCTCGTACAGACCATAAGCTTCTTATCACAACTCCGATCCATCTCTGGAAGAGTTGATGTTGCAATTGTAGGAGAATACTTTACAATTCAAGAAAGATGGAGGGAAATTCCAAAAAACACATGGTCTAATGCCCAAGATTTGGAGAGCTATCACGATTCAGTTGCATCTTTTGAAGAACTTGTTAATAATATGGATGCTAACAATTTGTAATTTTTACAGGATATGCAGCAACAGATGCAAGAATTCCATCAATAGACAAAAGCAAGCCAGCAGAGGATGGAACACCTAATGGGTCAGATGGCAATAAGCCTTGATCACCTAGAATTGTAAAGCAAAGAGGAGCAACCGTATCAACCTGAGGTGTACCCAATTGAAGTCTGTGCAAAAAATTTGCAAAGTGACAAGGAGCTTGAGAATTTTGAGGTTAATTGTTGGACCCTGATCTTTTAGTAGAATTTAGAAATATTAAATGTATGAATTGAGTGTTTTTGTATATGTATTGTGTTATAGATGTTTTTGTGCTTTAAAGAAATTGATGAGAAAAAATTTGATTAGTTTTGATGACTTTGATATTTAAGTATATTTGTATGGTTATGAAAGTTAAAGTGAATGATTTGATTGAAATGAAAGTTGAAAAGCAAGTAATAAATAGTAAAAGTGTGAGAATTTGGATAATTAAGAAAGTTTGACTTTTTTGGGGATGAATAGTAGCAGAGTTGATTTTTTGGGCTGAAATCTTTGTAAATAATCTAGGTAGATTTGGATCAAATTATCTTCATGAAAATTGTATCTTCTGTTGAAATCTTTCTATCACCTTAAAGTATGACATTTTTCGATATCGGGATTGAAAGTTATGATCTTTCAAAGTTAAGATTATTTTGTTTTGTTTTGAAAATGTCCATAAGTGTAGATTGTGTGTACTGTGTTTTGAGGAAAATTCTGGACTGATGTAGTTTGAATGAATCAAAGTGTTCTACATGAAAGTTGTAGCTTCTCTTTCAATCTTTCCAACGCTATATAGTATGCAATTTTTGGATGTAGGAATTGAAAGATGTGAATGTTGGAAGTTTGGGATATTGTTTAGGTGATTGTTTTTAACAGGACAAAAATTTTGATTGAAAAATTGACCTAGTTAAAGGTTAAAATTGACTTTAAGTGCTTCATGAAAGTTTTAGATTATGTTTTGATCTTTCCATTGATGTAAAGTATGGAAATTTTGGGCTATGAAATAGGAAGTTATGATTTTTACAAGTTGCTGTTACTGTTTGGGAAGAGTATTAGTGGACAGGAACTTTACAGTGGTTTTTGACTCCTTTAGGGGTCAAATTGATTTTTCTGCCCTTCATGAAAGTTGTAGGTTGCTGTTTGATTTTTGCATTGATATAAAATATGACATGTTTGGACCTGAGAGCTGAAAGATAGAAATTTTCAAAGCTAAGTTATTGTTTAGGGAGACATTTATTTGAACAGAAAGTTTGAGTGGGTTTTTGAACCCTTTAAAGACGGAATTGATTTTTGAATTCTCATGGAAGTTGTAGAGCTTCCTTTGATCTTTCTATTGATACCAAATTTGCCAAATTTGGAGTTCGGAAGCAAGAGTTATAAATTTTGGAAATTTCGGTTATATATATAAGTTTATTGTGGAAAAAAAAAAGAGGAAATTCCGAACTCGCATGCGCCCTCGCGAGGGCGAGCGCTCGCGCCTGCAAACGCTCGTGATCACGAGTGCTCCCGTGTGCGACGCCGTTTCGCTCTGCTCCTCCCTCACCTGTGACGCCGTTTTGTTTTGTTCTTCTTCCTCTCTCGCATGCTACGCCGTTTTGGTCTTCTTGGTTTGCCTCTCCTAATCCGACCCTCTCTCAATCTTTTGTTCATATCTTTTTCGTCCGACATCCGATTGACTTGACTTTTAAAGCGTTGGATTCCTAAGACATCCCTCTATATTTCCATTGAAAATTGTGGATTTTTTAGATTAAATTAAGGATGATTTATTTAATCAAAATAAGTTGGATAATTTTCTGAATATGGTTCATTCTTTTAAGAAATTCTAGATCTGTAGAGATCCAATTGAACTGATTCTTGTTGAAAAATAAAATAGAGACATGGGGCTACAAGTTATATGAAGGAATTGAATTTCAATTTAGCCCCTAAGACTTTCAATTTTTGAATTGAAGTCGGGTTTAGTGTTCAGTATTGGATTAATAAGAGCTGAAAGTATTTTGGCCATAACTTTTGCTCTAGTCATCAAAATAAGGTGATTCTTAATTTGGATTAAACTAGATAAATAGGGCTATAAATGTTCTGAAGGAATTGAGTTTCAATTTAGTCTTTAAAAATATCAATTTCGGATGGAAGTAAATCGCTGGAAAATATTTTAGCATAAGAATATTCCAAAATGTTTTAGGTGTAACTTTTGGAGTAGGGAACCAAATTAAATGATTTTGGTGGCGTTATGAAATTGAGTCAATGAGGAACATTTCTCTAGAAGGAAATTTTAGCAAATTCCTTCAATTTGATGATTTGAAAAATATCCTAAGCAAAACATGATTTAATGAATTTTGAGACTTTG
>JANJEY010000007.1:12361285-12376554 GCA_024703695.1 Erythroxylum cataractarum | reverse complement strand
TCCGATTTTTTCTTTTTATTTTTTTTTTTTCTTTTTTTTTTCCTTAAATTGTCGTGAATCCCCCCCCCCCCCCCCCATTTCATTACTTCGTTTTAGTTTTAAACTCGGTAATCTTTACCGTAAAAAATTTCTCGTGGGAATGATATCCTAGAACAAAAGGTTGTCGAACCAAGAAGAAGAATGCAGAAAAACGTCAAAACTACTCATATCCTATGCTGACAAAAAGAAAATAATAAAATTCTGCAGAGAAAACGAAAACTATCCTAATGAAAAACTTGCAAAAGCTACAGAAAAGTGTAAACTATCCTAGAAAACAAAAGCTACATAAATAGTAAAAATCCTTCTCTTTTATGCTTTTTTTATCCTTCCTTTCTCCCTTTTTCGTGATATTCAACAGATAATGTATCCCTTAATCTCAGGTGGTCAATCCCCTTGATAAGATGGCAATATGATCTTTAAAGATTGTCAAAATCTTGATTTTGAATCTTGAAAACAGATCTGCAGATTGATTTCATCCTTACACGTGCCCACGCTTAGTCACTGAATTGTTGCCAATCTGAAATTTTAGATTTTCTTTGTTTCTTTTGCATCTTTTTGATTCAATTTCCTCTCTAAGGTATTAAAAATCATCTGAAAATAATTATGAGATAATTCCATTAATTTTGAATAACAATTTCAACATATTAAAGAGAATTAAGTACAAAATAAGCGCAAATTGATAACTTAACATCGACATAGAAGTGTATTTTTATTAACTTAACGTCGATATAGAAGTTTATTTTTATTGTAGGGGGGACCTTTCTTTCAAAATGGGGATGTCCATTTTATAGGAGAAATTTTTCCAAATTTTCAATAGGGTCCTCATAAAATGTGACATCATTATTTTAAAATTAAAACTAGAGCTCCTTAGTATTAAATTATGATCTTATTGTGGAGGAGACTTATAATTATGCAAATTATTGAGGATAACACCTGATAGTTGAATTATTTTAATATATCCCGCTTTCTAAACTGTGAAGGAATTTGTTCTTAGTTATAGGACCTCATTTATTGCCAATATTTATATTTTGAAGGAGATTGAAGAGAAGCTTTCGCAGGTATTCAAATGACATTCATTTTCTTATATGGTGTGATAATTTCAACAATGAATTTTCACACATTTTAATGACATTTGTATCAGTTTCTATATTTTTCATTCCAGTTTCATCATCATCATCTTCTTTCATATACTTTAGGAAGATCCTTCTGCGTGTCGGTTGAGGTAAGTGATTTTATTTTTTACTATGTTTTTGTAAACTTGGTTTAATTTGGGTATATGTTTACGGTATGAACTTCCCATCTGAACTTCCTACACTTTTAATTGATATGGCCTGCACGATGTGAAACTTGTTTGTGATATGAACTTTGGTTTATCATTGAAATAATATAAGATGAGTTTGACTTATATTATAGTTCCAGTTACCTTAATATGTCAATCTATTATTTCATTGATTCTTATTCCGTCGTGATTAGCTTCTCTTTACTTTTCATGTCAAAAAATTTTACACGAATCTTTTGAAAACTAGTTATATGTTAAAACCATTTATTAAAATAAGTATTCATATTTTTATGAATACTTATTATATTTGGCATGAGTACATATTTAATATAGGACTTTTAATATTAATAATCTTCTAACATATATGATTACAAACATATATGTTCGATCTTAAGTATACAAAAGTTTTAGATATGATCCCGTAAACCTTAACACATAACCCATGATGGAGCTCTTGTGAGGCTTATCAGTGAAAAATATGAGGAGCTTAGGAGTCACAACGAGAATTTGTTGTCTTGATTCACAAGTCTTATCTTATATATGAAGTAATGTTTGACGAACATGAACGATATTAACTCATGAATCACTGTTTTAAATTAACAGTTTTGTATAAATGAGTAATGTTGATAGATCTTGGATGTATAGACGATTAACACCTGATGGTTACATTAATTCTAAATTTGTTGCTAGAGTTGAAGCTTTTATTCACTATGCATGTTCTCAACTTGCATATATGGATGGGCCAAAGATCAGATGTCAATGTAAAAAGTGCAAACATAAATGTTTTCTTCCTATTGATGAAGTTAATGGGCATTTGCGAAGAAAAGGGTTTGTCCCCAATTATTTTGAGTGGACACGACATAGAGAACCCAGCATTTGTAGCACCTTAAAGGGTAATCAAGTATAATCGTCTATCAACTTAAATGAGTTTGAAGGGGGGATTCCATTTAGAACAAATTATGTGAATGGAACTGGAAATTCGTACATGCAAATGGTTTATGATGCAAGCGGTAATATGGAAAATCTTGAAGAAGAACCTAACCCATATACAAAATAGTTTTTTGACTTACTGCAGTCAACAGATCAAGAATTATAGCCAAATTGTGAGAAAATAACCCAATTGTATAAACATAAAGTTTGAAGGGCATATTTTGGACTGTAGTTTTGATAAAATTCTTAAGTGTTATAATGAATCATTGCCTCCTGATCATACAATAGTTGATATTTTTTACAATATGAAGAAACTTATTAGGGTTCTTAGTTTGCATGTTGAGACGATTGATTGTTGCAAATTAGGATGTATGTTATATTGGGGAGATGATGTGGAGTTACAAGAGTGCAAATTTTGTGGTCAACCAAGGTTCAAGCCTAAAAGCATTCAATGAAACAGAAATTAGTACCCTGGAAGCAGATATACTATTTTCCACTAACTTCGAGAGTTTGAAGACTTTATGCTTCTGATGTTATTGTATCTCACATGAGATAGCATAATGAACACGAACAGGAAGATGGAATTATAAGTCATCCTTCATAAGCACTAGCATGAAAACATTTTAATAACACCCATCTTGAGTTTGCAGTTGAAAGTTGAAATGTAAGGTTGGGATTGTTGATGATGGATTCCAATCTTTTGGTCAATCCGGCCAGCAATATTTATCATGACCAATTATAATAACTCCTTGTATACCAATGGAGGCGGGAGCAATGTCACAATGGTCAATAAAAGATTAAGGAAATCGATTGTTTTGGAAAAGTTGGCAATTCTATTGAGCTCGTTTGGACATTCACGTATGTATGAGTTTTCAGGATAGGCTCATTTAATGAGTATCTAATCTAATAATATGTAAGTTCTATACAATTATGTTGTAGGTAAATCGTTTCCTATCATTTCATCTACAAGTTTAGCAATAGCGGAAACACTATTGCAAGAGGTGTTCAAAACCTTACATGTGAGGGAAGAACTTTCACTGTTTCCATTGGTGCGTTCGAACATGCCAGGACCCTTCTCGGGAATCCAACCATTAGGGACTCATTTACCTTTACCGACTCTCATGTCATTTGGAATCTAAGAAAATAATTATGTCATTGTGATTTATCTCTGCAATACATTAGACTTAACTTTAAACTAATTATATTGTTGTTCTATCACTGTAACTATTATTCTCATAATTGAAATCAAAGTTTGCACTTCAATATAATATTCAAAAAATCGTCATATTTCCTTTTGCATATATTGTGTAAAATATTGGATGCAAATTCAAATTCTTATATTTCTACTAAATTCAATAAACAATGAATTTTAGGTAGAAATATGCCACCAAAGAGACAACGTGATGTAATGTGGCCCAAGCTCTGAGGCATGTTCGGAGGTACTTACTGTGAGGGTGGACCATCACAGTCTTCAGCTGCAATTGAATCACCACCTCCACCTTCAAGACCTACAGTTGCAGATGAAGCATCACCTGCTGCTCCTAATGCTTCACCATCCACTTCACCATCCACCACTCATACACCATCCACACCCCTATAGAGGATGAAGGAGATGACTGCCAGCCTGGAGATGAGGGACCTGATGGAAGAAAATATATAAGAATAGTCAATAATTTGTAAATGAAATCACATGAAACACTATATATGTTTATAATTAAGTTATAGGTTTAAATTTTTAAAAATGGTATAAAATTATTTGTTCTCCAGAAATATGACATCTACATTTAAGGAGAGAATTGATCCTAAGAGTTATATATGGAAGAAGATCTCTTAAGCCATAAAGGCATTTTACTTTCAAGAGTTTGAGGTACAATATGCAAGTAATTTTCTTGTTCTTTTATTTGTATACATTAATTAGACAAATATTATTAGATTATAAGTTATCAATTTTTTTCATTTTATTTCAGAAACAATTTTACTATAATTTTGGTATCTACGGGGTCATACGTAAAGTATGGGAGAAGCAAGCTCGTACACGTTATCGTGGCTTTATTAGTGCTATACACAAGGCTGGTGTATGATCGCCTTATACTTTCGAGGGCATATGGAGTCGTTGGCAGGAGCATTGGACATCACCTGAGGTAATGTTCATCTTAGGGTGTAACTCGACTAACAGATATGGAGGCTCAAGGGGAGAAAGTATTCCCGTTCATACGGGAGAATCAATTACCCACCACAAGCATGTAGAGAGACTTGTAAGTATCTAAATATTACACTTATATTCTAATTTTTTACTTTGTTGTATTTCAATTTAAATTGATGTGTGAATGTTGAAACGAAAATATATGTATTATGGATAATGATCATGGTATAAATGTATGGTGCTATACATGGTTGTGTTGAGTTATTTCTTTGTTCAACAGGGGTAATACCATAAAAATAAAAGAAACTCTGTTGAAATTTTTATAAATTCTAGTTTAACTTAGAACATTTTATTGTCATGCAAGAAAAGTCTATGGGTATAAGGCCTACACCCCGTCTGTTTTTTTTTTGCATACTCACACTAAGAAGCATGACAGTATGACATTCGTCAATAACTGATATAGAGAACTGAATATATGTGAAATTTATGCTTTAATATTCATTCTTAATAATTATCACTTACTAATATAAGCATTGTATCCTAATAGGACCAAAAATAAGAAACCATTCAGTAATAGTCTTAGGGAGAATAAGCTGTTGATGAGAGTCAGGCATATTTTGATGCAATGGGTGGTAGGGACAGTCGTGGAAGGATCTTTGGGCTGGGCTCCTTTACGAACATATGTTATTCGCACTCCTCTATGTATTATATATTAATCACAAGATTATGAAACAAAATTTAAGGTCGGGATTTAAAAAAGAAAATTTAATACCTTTATGGTAGAGCCACTGATGGAATATTAGTTTCTGTCGGTATAATTAGTCATATTTACTGACAATTTATGATAAATCGTCACAAAATATTTATGGTACTCACTGACAAAATTTCAGTTTCCGTCGATAAAGTGAGTGATATTTACTGATGGCCAATGATTGACCGTCAGAAAATATGCACATATTCACGTTAGATTCACCGACGGAATTTTAATTCACTATCAGTATAGTTAGTCATATTTACTGACAGTTTGTTATAAACCGTAAGAAAAGTTTAACATTTTTACTGTAGAGTCACCGACAGATTCACATAATCGTCCATATATTTACCGACGGTAACAATTTTTACCATCGATAAATATACTGACAGAAAGTGTATTATGTATGTATATTTTTGGATAGTTACGAGTGACGTCGAAAAAATTTACTAACAACCAATTTCACGATGCATTTGATCGTCAGTGAATTTTGTCACTAAATTTTAATACCGACGGTATATTAACGTTTTTCGTTGGTAAATAATCTTTCTCTTATAGTGAGATGAGATAAAAATGGGTTTTACTGATAAAAAAATGGGAGGTTATGATAAACTGATTCTTTAAGGCCTTCGTGGTCTTTGGCCAAAAGCGAGATATTTGGATCAGAAGTGAGAAAAACAAATAAAATTGAAGATACCGCATCTAAAGATGCCCTTACTATAGAGATGTAGTATGACTCATGATTTTCATATATTTGTCTTAGGGGGCGGTTGATTCGCATGAGAGAAAGGCAATAAGAACAAGAATGAATCTACCAAGGAATGAGAATGGATATTATCATTATAATTATGATGGTTGATTAAAAGGAATGAATGATTATTATTATCATTATCATTGATAGTGATTGATTTGTAAAAAATATTAAGAAATACAAAATTATTATATTTTAATTAATTAATTACAATATTTAGTTAATTAATGAATTATTTTTTTAATTAATTATATTGTAAATAATTAATTATAATGTAATTAAATAATAATAATATTTTAATAAATTAATTACAATATTTTAATTAATTGATGAATTATATTGTTATTAATTATATTTTTAATTAATTAAATAATAATAGTACTTTAATTAATTATATTTTAATTAATTAATTAATTAATTAAAATATTTTAATCAATGAATGAATTATATTTTAATTAATTAATTAATTATATTTTAGTCATTTAATTAATTGTATTTTAATTAATTAATTAATTATATTTTAATTAATTAATTGTATTTAATTAATTAGTATTAAAAATATTTTTAAAAGAAAAGCCATTATTAAGGAATGAATTTCATTCCCTCACTAAATGAAGGGTATGAAGGATTATTCAAAAATAGCATATCAAATTATTGCATCTATAATGATAATCAACAGTCAACCACTCAATTTTTATTCCTTACTCATTAATTCTTTCCCAAACCCATCAACCAAGCACTCCCTTATTAGTCATTAGCACGTGAAATACTTAATTCATATTTTATTACTTATGAAAAAGAAAAAATTATAGAACCTTTTATACTCCTATTATAGGACAAAAGGGCCATACTTAACTCTAAAGTTTACATTTATTGCCAAACTTATCTCTAACTTTTCAACCTAATACAAATTAAACTTTATCATATGACTAATGTTAAATTTCTATCCTAAGTTAATAGAGAAATTAAAAATAATGTGACTTTTGCCAATTCATTGTTCATAATATTTTTAATGCGACTAACTAGCTCTCCTTTTCACCGTCTCCAATGGCAGTTCATGTCTAATGAGAGCTTATCCACTGCGTCTCTACACTAATTGATCAGTGACTTGTACTCTAATGGTAAAACTGAACTCTTTTGTCTGTCTATCTCGAATCTCGTGTTTTTTCTTTATTATAATTCTATATATTGTAGTTGAGGACGTATCTTTTACAATTTTCTTGTATGTCAATAATTTGTCATTCAAATAACAACCAAACCGAGACTAAGACTCGTTCTGGACTCACATCTATAACCAAGACTCTGTTACGTACTTCAACAAACAGCAAGACCATAATTGGGTGTCAAACCTTTTCGACCAACTTGGGCTCGGAGGTCGATGACTCGGCCTCTGTAGCTCGGCCTCAAGTTGGTGGCATTGACTTAGGGTCCTCTAGCTATGACAGAGCAAGCAATGGTTCGTCAGTCGGGGATAAGTAGGGTGGATGCTCAAAGAAGGCTGTTAGTCTGTCGAGTCTGACTGCTCCAAAAAGGTTGCTGGTTCCTTTGGACAGTGAACTTCGATGTACAGATGTGTTAGTAGGTATAGAATCATTGTTCCAATATCTCGTTTTACAGCTGAGATTATCGTGAATGATTGACATTTTGTGTAAAGATTGAGCATTTATCTCTTATAAACATTATTTTGGACTTGGATTATGCTTTTTTTAGTTATATATATAACATGTAACGGTACCTTATTTATGTATCCCGGATCGAACGTGAAAGGGCAATAAACGAAGAAATATGGAGAATACCTAATTTTAGTTCCATAACTGCAAACGAGTTTTTTGAAGTCGAAACGAGCGTGAATCCTCTATCGTCTTAATGGGAATTATTTACTGAGACGTGGTCAACATTTTTTTACAGTTTTCTTAAAATGTAAGCTCTCTTAACAGATCAAAGAATCCTTATACTTATGAACGATACAAGCAACTATAAGAGACATTAACCTTTATACATAACTTTCATATCAAACTTTCCCATCACAAGCTTGATATGGGTCCGGTTCACACTGATCGAGATTCATTTTTTACCCAGACTTCGACCCATTAATTTAGATTATTTATTATGCTACTTTATTATCTTTATCCAGATCAAATTACGTAACTTAACCGATAAATTATCTGAAAAACTAAAAAATACAATTAAATGTTGTCCAACTTTATAGAAAAATAAAAAATGTCCAACATTCTCCCTTTTGAACAATACTTAATTGCAATTTTAACTCAAGTCTAATACAGTTTAAAAAATTTGGTTAAGTCACGTCATTATATTAGTCGACTAAGTTTAAAACAAAACATTTGATCCAAAGATAACGAAAGTTCATCATTCTATCCTGTAAGGCTTTCAATATCAAAAAGTATCAAATGCATGTGTCACGTGCGACACAGATCCAATACAATTACGTATACCTAATACCTCACTAACATGAAAGAGAAAATGAAGTGTGACAAACTAGGATGATACCTTTATGATCTACATTATATCATCTTCATTTGTAGGTCTTGATTTCTCCAAATTTATGCTAAATCGCATCTGATAAACTATAATACAGAAATCTTATTTTCTCTCACTGACTGCTAAACAGCATTAGACAAAACTTGTTTCTCTCACCAAATGCTAAATTGCATAAGAGGAAACCTTTATGTTCTCCAACTGCATGCTAAACTAATTAGGAAAACTTTATGGGATTAAAACTTATATTTCCCTCTGTTATGTGAACTTTAAGGATATTCGTATAAATCTGTATACGTCTAAATGACATAGGCTTAAGGTCAATCTGTATATATGCCCGGTGACCTTTAAATGCTTAAGATTGACACAAATCTTAAGACTTTTATACATATTATGACAATGTATGATAACATGTACTATTGAGGATAAACAATGATAATCTTTGTTAATGGATCATCTTTATTAATGAACCATCATATTATCATAATACATCAAAACGTACAAATGTACAAATGTACATGGAGCAAACATAACAATCTTCTAACTAACAGTGTCTAAAGACTTTAAAACACTCATACTGTATACTTGTATTTCAAACACAAGTAGGTGAAGTCCTTTAGTTAAAGAATCAACCTATAATTTCTCAATTCTTAAATGCTCCAAACCTTAATGTCACCTTTTAGTGTCAACTCCTTTATGGTCAAGAATTTAACCTTCAAATACCCTATGATGTTCTTATTGTTGCTAAACAATATAGCAGCAAGATTATCAAAGTACAAGCGAATGAGTCTAGCCATTAAATCAACCACAGACAACTCAGAAATTAAGTTTCTAAACTAAACAACCTATGAAGCAGTCCCATAGCATGCACTTTGTATACATGGTCGAGAAAATCACCTATGTCTACTTGACACTCTTTCATGACATTGTACCATCTGCAAACTTAAACTGTAACCTTATGTTGGCCCCCGAATTTTTCGCATTGAATTAAGCAGGATTTAAATAAATTGTGAGGTTTGATGGATAAAATTTTGGACCTACCTGCTATGTTAATGGTGGTGGAATTTATTTTATGGTTTGGTTGAATTAAAAATGGTAGGGTATTTTGGTCATGGCACTTAAGATAATAAGGCCTAAGGCTTAAGTGAAAGGGGCAAAATGGGCATTTGACAATTAGTAGGATTAAAAGAAAGAGTTAGAAGAAAGAAGGAAAAAGAAGGAAGAGAAAGAGAGGAAGAGGGAGAGAGTGTCGTAGGAAGAGGAAGAAGAGAAGAGAAAAATAGAGTTTTCAATCTTTGAGATTTCCGACAGTTTGAAGCATTTTCCAGGTAAGTTACCTTCTTGTAATCTTGTTTCAGTAAGATTTAACTTTGGATTTGAGTTGAATGAAGTAGAATCGGTGGTTTTAGGGTTTAAAGGTAGATTTCCTTGGGTTGTTGGATTTGTGATTGATTTTGAGGTTTGATTGAGTTAGAAATGTAGTTTGAGACTTGATCTAAGGTTTCGATGAGTTGTATTTGGTTAAGGGAAAGAATCGAAGTTGGGAAATGCTAGAAATCGGGTTTCGGAGTTGTTCTCCAGGCCCGCACGTCGCGACGTGCGTATGAACACGCCGCGACGTGCGTGGAAGGGAGCAACGTCGCGGCGAGCAAATTAATTATACGCCGCGACGTGCGAGGAAGGCTTCGTCGGGACGAGCGAGCCTATACATCGCGACGAGCGGGGCTTCGTCGCGGCAAGCGCCCTGTTTCCAGCAAAGAGAAATTTTGATATTTTTTGGGCATATCTTTTGGTATAGATGTCCAATTAAGGTGAATTTGGAGTCGTTGTAAACTAGAGACAAAGCTCTACAAGTTTTATGAAGCAATGAAATTGAAATTCAGTCTATAAGAATCTTAAATTTTGGTCAAAAGTTGGGTATAGATTCTTGTTTCAGCATAAGGATAGTCTCAACTTGTTTGGGGTATAACTTTCGGGTTATTGAACCAAATTGAATGCTTTTGGAGTCAATAGAAACGTAAGACAATAAGGACTTTTATGGACAAAGTGACTCGAATGTTTGGGCTTTTGGTAGAGTTTGGGTTTGTTTAGACTTTATCTTCGTGAATATGCGATATTTGGGTCCCTAATTTGTATTCCTATCTGAATAGGAATTTTTGCATTTGATAAAAGGAATCAAGGAAGGCAAGAGGATCAAGATGAGAGGTATCTTTTCAGCATGTATCCGAGCAAGGATTTCAGGTGGGTTTCATGTTTATAATTTAGTAATGAGCCACTAAAATTTTCTCCCAAATCAAATCCATAAATATTGTTTTGTTTCTATTGAATGGTTTGCAAATTTTCTACATGTTTCAGCATATGAACTTTTCTGATGAATTTCAAAATAAAGGTGAAAATGCATTGAACATTTCATGTCATTCCTTGGAACAATTCATGGCATTTTGTATATTCGGAAAAGAAAGAATAGAGCATGAAAAGTATGAAAGCTTCGATAACATGCTTTGAGCATGAAATGAATAGTTATGTGCTTTGTTTGGGTAAGAGAGTAACGGATGGAGTCACGTGCACGTTGACATAAAACCTTCTCCCGGCTGCCAGCTTGAGGCCAATGATTTTTTAGGGTGTGCTTTTAATTGATTTTTTTTGCTCCTGAATTGCTTTTGAATGGTGTTTGGAAAGTAGAAAATGGGAATGACTGTGTTGTATTGGAATTGTTGGAATCGTGAATGGCTGTGTTATGATGGAATTGTTAGAGTTGAGATTGAGAAATTAGAGTTTGAATTTTGAAAATTAGAAATATTTGGTGATGGTTAAATCCAACTGCATCTGTTGCCTTTAGGCAATTTTACCTCAAAACTTGTCACGGGACTTTTGAACACATCAACTTCCACCAATAATCTCGCATATCTAATTCTTGACTTCATGCTGGTAATCCTATCTGTGCACAAAGGCTTTCTAATTTGGGAATCAAGCTTTGACAGCCCCCTTTCATTCCATAGCTCCAAAGGTATGTTAGGAAGTTGCACCCAAATGGGAACTTCCATGAAGTCTTTGTAGTAAAATGCAAAACCTTGAGAAAGTTTCTTTAGCAGTAGAGTTCTCCCATACACTACATACTGACCTCCTGTCAATACATTGGTTTGATCCTCTTTTGTATCAAATTGAAAAATCATCCAACCCTAGGCATGAGGTAGAATCTTACACGGTACATTCCATTTTGTTGTTTACCCTTCAAAAGCCTTCATCCCTGGGAACCTCCCTGTGAAGCAACCCACAAGGCAGTATCCCCATGCTTGCTCAATTTCTGTTATATCCTCGTCCTCCATGATAACTTCCTCATCTACTTGGACAAAGTCTAGTTGCATCTCATGTTTCATCTCTGTTGTTCTTGAATAGACTGACATAAGAAGTTTAAGTGTTGCCTTCATCATTCTTGTCAGAAGTTGGTTCTGGCATTTTGTAGAGCACCTTCGGGGAAGGTTCCTTATACTCTGAGTTCAATGCTTCGGTGGTTACATTCTCTCCATCTGTATCCTCATCAGTTGTGGATGCATCCTCATCCCCTAACTCCTCAATACGCAACACCCCAGTACCCACATTCTTTGTTTTATTCAGTAACTTACATTCCTTGTTCTCGAAACCTGAATGCTCTAGTCTTTCCCTCTTTTCCCTGTTTCCTCTCGCTTGTTCCTGTCTACAGACACCAGCATTGGACTCATCCGCTACTTTCTTTATCAACTGATTATTTTTCTTCGCCTCCACATTGCCTTGAATATTGCCTTGCTGTATTGCTCTTATTGCTCCATCTCTACTTACTCCCAAAGCCATTGATACGGAAACCCCAAGAAAATAAGGTTCTTGAAACCCCCTAATCTTATTGAATCAAAACTTTAATTTTTCTATTCTAAGAACATGCTAGATCAATCCCCAAATCATAAGTTTGAGACCTAATCCTAAAGAAATCAGAAATCAATTTACATTGCAAATACTTACTTATTAATGCAAATCAATTTCTTGAAGTAACCATGAAGACAATCACGCCTCACTTGAAGAACTCAATTCTGAAATTTTTATTAATAATCCAATATAGGGTTACAAGGATATAATAAGGTATAAATACCTTGACCAAGTCTCAACCCTAATAGGTATGGGTTTGCAAGCTCATTTAATGAAAACTAAGCTAATCCTAACAAATCTAGGAGCATCTAGCACATTGAACATGATCTGATCCAAGTCCTTTTAGGAATGACCTAAATACATTAAAACAAATAAGTCTCAAGATAACCCAAATAAATAAAGAAAATGTTACTAACTAAAAGAACATCTCATAAATAAGTCCTTGGGCCTAAAATAAGAGATAATAAATAATAAGGCCAAAAGTATAAAAAATGGGCCCAAATGGTTAAGTGCTAGCCTCTTCCAACGCCTCCTCTAATAAAGTTACAAGCTTGGGCATGCCTTAGTGTTCCTTTATAGATGTTTCGGCCTCTTTATGTACTTGACTTGTGATTTAGACTTGAACAAAAGCTTGCATTGCTTGTTTAAGCCTTGAAGCTTGTTGCGTTGTAATTGGACCACTTGGCATGTGTAGCTTTTCAGGTTGATGTGTAAGACGTGGAACTCCATTGCGAAGGTTGGTTTTATCATCCCCTCCCTCCTCAAAAGGATTCGTCCTCGAATCAGACCCTATATTAGGAAAGGGAGAGAGATCAGCAACATTAAAAGTAGCAGACACTTGATACTTCCTTGGCAAATCAATCCTGTAGGCATTATCATTAATTCTCTCAAGCACTTGGAATGGCCCATCACCCCTACGATCCAACTTGGATTTCCTTTGTTTAGGAAACCTCTCCTTTCTGAAATGCATCCAAACCCAATGTCCAGGCTTAAGCCTTAACAACTTGTGCCCTTCCTTTGAATAGCCCTTTGCGCATTTGCTTCATTCCGCTTCTCTATTTGCTGCCTTGCTTTCTCATGAATGCTCTTCACCAATTCAGCCTTATGTTGTCCATCCTTGCTAGATAACTTATGTAATGGCAAAGGACATAAATCCAAAGGAGTCAAAGAGTTAAATCCATAAACTATCTCAAATGGTAAATAACCAATAGTAGAATGAATGCTCCTATTATATGCATATTCAACTATTGACAAACATTATTCCCAAGTTTTAAGATTTTTTTCCTATAGCAGCACGCAAAAGAGATCCTAAAGTTCTATTGACCACTTCAGTTTTGCCATCTGTTTGAGGATGACAAGTAGTAAAAAATAAAAGCTTAGTTCCTAACTTTCCCCAAAGAACACACTAAAAGTGACTCAAGAACTTTACATCACAGTATGAAACAATGGTTTTTGAAACACCATGCAAACGCACAACATCTCTAAAGAACATATCAACAATATAAGTGGCATCATTAGTTTTATAACATGCAATAAAGTGTGTCATTTTACTAAACCTATCAACAACCAAAAATATGCTATCCCTATCTTTTTTGTCCTAGGCAGCTCCAATACAAAGTCCATAGATATGTCAGTCCAACGATGTTTAGGCACAGGCAAAGGAGTATACAAACCATGTGGATAGGTCTTTGATTTCGCTTGTTTACATGCAATATACCTAGAACAGATTTTTTCAACATCTTTTCTCATGTTAGGCTAGTAAAAATGTTCACAAAGTATGTCATATGTCTTTTACACCCCAAAGTGACCCATTAATCCTCCACAATGTGATTCACACATAAGTGTTTCACACATAGAACAAATAGGCACACAAAGCTTATTCTCCTTAAACAAGTACCCATCATGTCCATAAAACTTTTGAAATGCAACATGCTTACACGCACCATAAACATTCCCAAAATCATAATCCGGAGTATACAAATCTCTAATAAACTCAAATCCAAGCATTTTAGAACTCAAAGTATTGATTAGAGCATACCTTTTTGATAGTGCATCAGCCACTTCATTTTCCTTACCTTGCTTATACTTGATCACATATGGAAAAGTTTCAATGAACTCTAGCCATTTCGTATGCCTCTTGTTTAATTTACCTTGGCCCTTCAAATGCTTGAGTGATTCATGGTCAAAATGAACCACAAACTCATTTGGCCATAGATAATGCTACCACGTTTCCAATGCTCTCACCAAGGCATATAGTTCCTTGTCATAAGTAGAATAATTCAGTGCCATGAAGCTTCTCACTAAAATATGTAATGAGACACCTATCCTGTATCAAAATAGCACTAATACCTATCCCGGAGGCATCACATTCAAACTCAAAAGCTTCATTGAAGTTAGACAAACTTAAAACAAGTACAGAATATAACTTATCTTTTAAAGCATTAAACGCAAGTTCTTGTGCCTCACTCCATTTAAAACCAACATCTTTTTTAATGATTTCAGTTAATGATGCAGCAATGGTGCTAAAATCTTTTACAAATCGCCTATAAAAATTAGTCAAACCATGAAAACTACGCACATCACCAACAGACTTAGGAGTAGGTCAATTTTTGATAGCCTTAACCTTCTCCTCATCAACATAAACACCATGGGCAGAAATAAAAAAGCCAAGAAATACAACTTTATCCATACAAAAAGAACACTTTTTAAGTTTAGCATAAAGCTTTTCACACTTAAGTGTCTCTAGTGCAGATTTCAATGTAAAACATGCTCATCAAGGCTTTTGTTGTAAATTAGAATATCATCAAAATATACAACCACAAACATGCTAATAAATTCATGCAAAATATGGTTCATCAATCTCATGAAAGTGCTAGGTGCATTTGTCAAACCAAAAGGTATGACCGACCATTCATATAAACTATATTTGGTTTTAAAGGTTATTTTCCATTCATCTCCTACTTTCATCCTAATTTGATGATAG
>JANJEY010000007.1:12328906-12353442 GCA_024703695.1 Erythroxylum cataractarum | reverse complement strand
TTAGTAATAAACAACCTCACACACTCCCTCACGTGTTTCCCTCAAAATGATGTCACTCCCCTCGTGTTTAAGTCACGACAATGACTCCTTCAAATAAGTTCACACACTCTTACTTTTTACCACTTAAGTGATGTCTTTAAAGTTACTTTTCGGAAATCAATTCAGCAAAACTAAGAAAACAACAAGTAACACAAATTAATTGGAAAGAACAAGTAAATCCTAACAAGAAACGAAATAAGAACAATTCTATAAGTAAACTAATGCACGGACAGAAATAAAATAGTATGCTAATCTATGGTTGGAAAAGATGTGTATGCAATGATTTTTGTTTATAATTGAACAATATGAATGCAAGATTATCCAATTCAATGTAACAGAAGCAAAGAAAGGCACGATAAGAAAGTAAACTAAGAATCAAAGAAAGACACTCAACATATTGTAAAACTCAACAAAACCCGAGAATTTAAAAAGCAAATTTCAAATCTACCCAAGGTTTAAAATAGGCAACTCAACTGCTCACTCTTTTTTTTCAATACTGTTCAGTTTTTAGTACTATTCACTTTTAAGGTACTATTCACGATTTTTTTCGCTACTATTCACTCTTCTCTTCTTTTTTTTTCCCTATATTATTCAATTTTTTATGTACTGTTCACGCACTGTTCACACACTATTCACGGTATTTTTTACTTTTTTAAAAGAATGAAATAAAAAAAACACATTAAAGATAGGTATGAGTTCAATAGAATTAAGCCAAAGCTCTGATACCACGATGATACGGAAACCTTAAGAAAACAAGGTTCTTGAAACCCCCTAATCTTATTGAATCAAAACCCTGATCTTTCTATTCTAAGAACATGCTAGATCAAACCCCAAATCATAAGTTTGATACCCAATCCCAAAGAAATCAAAAATCAATTTACGTTGCAAGTACTTATTTATTGATGCAAATCAATTTCTTGAAGTAACCATGAAGACAATTACGCCTCACTTGAAGAACTTATTTCTGAAATTTTTATTAATCATCCAATCTAGGGTTACAAGCTTGACCAAGTCTCAACCCTAATAGGAATGGGTTTGTAAGCCCATTTGATGAAAACTAGGCTAATCCTAACAAATCTAGGAGCATCTAGCCCGTTGAACATAATTTGATCCAAGTCCTTTTAGGAATGGGTTAAACACATTAAAATAAATAAGTCTCAAAATAACCAAACAAACAAAGCACATGCTACTAACTAAAAGAACATCCTATAAATAAGTCGTTGGGCCTAAAATAAGAGATAATAAATAATAAGCCCAAATTATAAAAAATTGGCCTAAATGGCTAAGTGCTAGTCTCTTCCAACGCTTCCTCTAATAAAATCACAAGCTTGGGCGTGCCTTGGTGTTCCTCTATGGATGTTTAAGCCTCCTCATGTACTTGAGTTGTGATTTGGGCTTGAATAAAAGCTTGCATTGCTTGTTTAAGCTTTGTAGCTTCTTGCGTTGTAATTGGACCACTTGGCATGTGTAGCTTGTCAGGTTGATGTGTAAGACGTGGAACTCCATTGCGAAGGCTGGTTGTATTAGCCATATTCACTTCCTTGTCACTTCCCGCAGTATTATGTGTATTGGCCTATTTCATTGGAGGATAACACTTTGAACTTACTTCCTGCACTTCATCATCAGCAATGTCTAGGTTTCTCATAGATGCCTCTCGAGCTGCCTGTAAACCTATAACACAATCTACTGTAATGTTATCATCATCATCACCATCATCACACCTAGTCCGAAGTCCCGCAGTGAAGCGGGGTTTGGGGAACAGTCTATCGTAATGTCTTTACCCTAATGAGGCTTCTTCTTCTTCTTGCCCGTATTCCGAACCCAAGGAGCCTGGCAAGGTTTATCCCTATAATTTCCAACCTTTGATGTCAAAACGAATTTCCATCTCAGTTCACTAGATGTAGCTAAGAGTTGAGTGTATGGTGGTCGTAAGGTATGTGATGCCTAAGAGAAAAATCGCCAAGTGTGAGAGAACTCACATTTGCATACTGATAGCTCTCTCTTGGATTGTTGCATTGTCGTTCCTCTTCTGGCTACTACATTTTGAGGAGTTGTTTTATTTCTTTAGGACCATATTTTCTTCTTTTAAGCCTACAAAAAAAATAATCAATTCAATTTAAGTTAAAGAATCAAAGTCAAGTGGAAGGTTTGATGGAATGTGCCTATGAACTCTACCTCTTTCAAGCTCATTACGCTCATTCCCGATTTCACTTCACTCACTTAAGCCGAATTTTCTCATTCAAATCCTTCTAATCGCAACCAGGGAATCCTCCGCCAATTCTCTAGTCTCATGGGATCAAGATTGATCATAACGATACCGTGGAAATGTTGGCTGCACAGACCCATATCTAAATCATCTCGTTGATAGTAAACCAGATCAAGCTTGAGAAAGGGTCTTACGTCGTCGATTGACTTACCGACTCAAAATTCATGCATTCATTGAGTTAGGTCCGACCCTTCTAGAACCATAATCATCATCTTAAAGGATAACTTCGCGGGATATAAAATATAAAATTAAATAGCTTGAATTATTTACAATAAAGTGCAACATTAATCGCCCAAATGTGCTAGATAAATAAGTTAAAACCATATTAAATAAATGTGTAAAATATGTTGTAATTTCTACTTATTATCAATTACCAGTTGTTTTACTTTTATTTGACTACTCACACTTCTTTTACTTTTACTTGACTATTCACACTTATACACCACCACATTGAATACCTTTTCCTAGATTATCCCAATTTACATCTCGAAATTGAATTGTTTTCAATTGAAGATTGATTTTTGTGTTAATTTCATTTTTTTCTACTCGTTACCAAAGTTTTGAATTTCGTTTTGTACCGGTCAATACCGGGCGATACATATCATACCAACCGGAGAATGGTAGGAAATAAAGGTGCTTATGTATCGTGTGTAATACCGGTCGGTACCGACGTGTTTCGTCTGTTATCGACCGATACTGAAAATTATAAAAATATGGGAATTTGTTAGCAAAATTTTCAAAAAAAAATTTAAAATTGCTCCTACCTCTCCCTCCGCACCCCCTTTTCTTTTTTAAAAAATTTTAATTATTTATTTAGTTCAACTTTTATTGTGATTTTTAATTTTTAGTTTTAAAATAAAATAAATATTTATTATTACTAATAATAATTATACATTAAATAAAACTTAAAAATAAATTATTTAATTTAATTTAATTTTAATCTTTTATATAATATTATTAATAATATATTAATAAAATATTTTTTTAAAATAAATAATTTAAATATTATTATTTATAAACTAATATATTTTTAATTATTAAATCAAATTTTATTTGAATTTTTATTTTTTAAAAATATTTTAAAATTTAATTATATTTATTAATAATTATTAAAATAAATTTATAAATTAAATTAAGATATTTATAATTTTAGTAATAATTAATTTTAATTAATTAAATATACAATATATAATAAATTAAATAATATATGTTTTTGTTTCATATTTCAAGTCTACTTGGTTGTTTCCTTGTTTTGAACTCTTGTTGTAAATTGTAATAATTTGAAAGTTAAGAATATTTATTGTTCTTTTTATTGCATGTTTTAATGTAATTATTATTTATTATATAATAAAAATTGAAATTGTAATATTTTAAACACTTTGTATTATTCTTAATTTTATATTTATATGATGATGATTGTCTTTTTTCATATAAATTATGGTTATTATTTATATGTGAAATATCTTAAATTTATTATTATTTCATATCAATTGTAATTATTATTTACAATTATGATTTTTGAAAATATAGTTAAAAATATACAATATAATTGTACAATATAGTAACGAACTATTTTGTAATTTTTTAAAAAGTTAATAACTATTTTATAAATTTAAAAATTTACCCCAAAAATTACCTTATATTAACAATATTAATATAATACTGTATTAGAACCTCATTCACTGGTAAGTTCTTTACAACATTACTCGTTACATTAAATAGTCCAGTACCTGAATCTAAAAATAGATTATTTATTTTTACAAAGGAAAAAATTAAGGTAGAGGGTCAATAGAATGGTTGAGTTAGAAATGAGGACTAGAGATTCAATTGCAAGGATAAAACCGTCTGCACGTCGTAAATATTTTACAGAACCATAGTTCTTTATAGGGTTTATGAAGGGGTTTGCTTCTGTCACCCAACTCCCAGAAACTACTTCTTTCACGCCAAGCTCATACTTTCATGGTGTTTCAACACTAGGCCCTCCTTTTCAACCTTCCGAATCGCTGTTTTGCCCTCCAATTACTAAATATTCATTGCCCAACCCAATGCTGAAATTGCTCTTTTCTTCTGCATCGCGCCAGCTCCACAGCCACGTAGCCTCTCCGTGCCTTCGACTCTCAACCGAGTCATCAACGACTCCGTTGCTCAAAGCGCTGAGTTCGATCACTGGGTTGACTCAGAAGAGCCGTAGGATTCCGGTTTCTTATCAAAAGGCGTTCTTTTGCTCGGATTCTTCAAATGATGGGACTGGCGAGGTGGTGGAGGTGGAGGTGAAGAGCGGTGAGCCTGAGTCAGATGGTACAGACACCCGTAATATGTCGGCAATTGTGCCTACCAATCCTAAACCGGAAGATTGTCTGACAGTGAGTGCACTGAAAGTTTTGTTTGGGAATTTTCTTGTCTTGTGGGGAATGGAAAAAGTGGCGTGAAGTTTTATTTGTTGAGATAGCTTCATTGTCAGGTGTGCCTGAGGCCAAGTGAGGCGGGGAAATTATGCTAATTTTGTTTCCTTCTTTCAGCACTTTGTTTCAGGAAGAACCGATAAAAGTGTTAATAAGTTACTATATGCTCATATTGTTTTCAACTTGTACCTTTATTCCTCAAATTTGTATTCATTTCTTGTGATTTTTGTTTGTTACTTAATATTGATCTGATGGAATTATTTTTTATGTCAATTTATGTTCTCCTTGAACCAAGCTTGGGATGTTTTGACATGAGCGAAATCACTAGTTTGGTTTTACTAATTGAGATATTAACATTTGAGATGTTGCGAAAACATGCTTGGTATATTAATTTCTTCTTACTGGAGCCCAATGAACATCTTAAGGTAACTAACTGAAATCTAAACATGGAATATGCCACTAAAAAATAGGCTTGATATGGTGATTTCCTTCTTTTTGAAGCATAATGGACATGCGAAGGGTTTTACATCATATTCTTCTAGTGCATTTGTTAGTCTTAGTTTTAGTGGAATTAGTGACAGCAAGTTTGACATGGTATTTCTTTTCTGAGTGCCTTTTTTGGTGAGCATTATTGTGACCTATTGAAATCATGTGCAATCATCATTTCGGATGGACCAATGTTCTATTTGACTCTGTTACAGGTACTGGCGTTACCGTTGCCACATAGACCTCTATTTCCGGGATTCTACATGCCAATTTATGTGAAGGTATAATAGGTTTTAGCTTACTGAATTGCTTTTAAAATGCTTTAACTCATCCTCTGTAAGATTAATTGTATGCTATGCTAAAGGATACTGGATCTGATAACTCTTTCATGCTGCAGCACACATATATTACTATATCAAATGTCTAATATTTTGAACAGAACTGTACAGTATGCTCATTGAGGTGCAAAGTTATTTATATAAGGGTTAAAAGTATTGTTCTCACCTTTATATTCAATTTTATCCCTGCCAACCTATGTTGTTGTGTGCTGCTGATTTCCTATGATGAAACAAACCTTTTTAGTGTTTGTCATTTAAATGTAGGACCCAAAATTGTTCGCAGCTTTACAAGAAAACCTGAAAAGGCAAGCGCCATATGCTGGTGCTTTTCTTCTTAAAGATGAACCAGGGACTGATCCCAGTGTAGTATCTGGTTCTGAATCAGAGAAGAACATATATGACCTTAAGGGAAAAGAATTGTTTAATCGGCTTCATGAAGTTGGAACGCTTGCCCAGGTATCTAATTTTGTTGTTGACCTTTTTTTTTTCTCTAGTTTTCAACACTTCAAAAGTTTTACATATCAGGAAATGATGTAGATATCTTAACAACATTACATTAATAATGTTATAAACCAGATTACCACTATCCAAGGAGACCAGGTTATCCTTATTGGCCATAGACGACTTAGAATAACAGAGATGGTGAGTGCGAATGATTTTTTTTCCTCCATTCTGCTGCACATATAGAGTTCTTGAAGCTCGGATGAACATGGCTCTTCTACAGGTCAGTGAGGATCCACTTACTGTCAAAGTCGACCATTTGAAGGTGAAGTTTCATTTACCTCAGTTTTCCATATTTCCTATCTTTATGTCATATTTAGGCTCCTCATCTTTGGCTTACCTTTCTCTTCCTTTTAGGAGAAACCATATAACAAGGATGATAATATCATAAAGGCTACATCTTTTGAGGTCATAGCAACCTTGAGAGATGTTTTGAAAACTAGTTCCCTTTGGAGGGATCATGTTCAAACATACACTCAGGTTTGTTATTCTTGAAGTCTTTGGTAGTTCTACTTGTTGCTTCTTAATAGAGTTCTTTGGGAGCTTTTTATCACTTCTACTTTGGTTTCTTGCGTGTTGGTAATTACATGCTAATGACTATTGGCTTAATGATATGATCATGTTTGCTAGCTTGTGACTTGTTAATAGCCTTACCTTGCCAATGTGTTGTATGTCCTAAAAACCTATGTTTGGATAATTTAGCTTTCAATTGAAATGGAGGTAAAATGGAAGAAGGTGGAAGAGGAAGAACCAAATTTCTTTTTCCTTTTTGAACTTAGACAAAAACTAAAGCCTAAAACAATCTTTACTTTATTCTTTTGATGTTTTGATTTCATAAATTTGACAATTAACTTACTAAACCAAAGATTTTGTGTAAATATCTCTCCATGCCAAAATTTTAACTATGTAACTTGTTAGAATGTTTCAAGATGTACTTTAACTATCTCTTGATTCACCAAAATTAGGATTAGTTGTAGAATCTTGAATATGATGATTTTGTTTTGTCAATCAAGAAATATTGTTACCTATACATATCAATCACTTATCCTTGAAATTGAACCGCATGGGTTATGCAACAAGCAGACAAATCAAATAAGAAAGATGTAACACTTGCAATCCTTGTATTCGTGGATGTAGGCCTTTATGATGAAATCACATATCTTATGCTCACCTCTCTCTTCCAAGCTCCTTTTTTTCCTTTAAATTTCATTCTCTAACATGATGTTCACCTTGTTTGTGTACCCCAAAGTAATCCTTGATGCGTGCAAGGCCTTGCTATGTAAAGGTGTTGATAATTCATTCTCACTAAACCTATCCCATGTTAGACAAAAATTTATATTGGTTTTCTTTATTGATGAAACGGAGGCAATGATCTTGAAATTGACTTGACAAATGGCGGTTCAAGCAAATGCATTTCAATGAAGCTCTTATAATGATAAACAATCATATGGAGAAGATTCCAACTAGACATGGGATAAAATGAATTATATAGATTTAGAGTACTATTTGTAACAAGTTGAAGACCCACACTCCAAAGTGAGGTGAAGTATTCCTTGGACTCGATCCCAAGCATGGGCACACAACAATTTGGTATCAGAGCAAGAGTTTATGGACAAAACAAGCCATTAAGCTACAGAGCAATCTTTGGTAGATTGGCAGATGGATCAGAGGATCCAAGCATTAGAGATGGGGCAACAAGAATTGAAGGCTCAATGTGCAGAGATCATCCGCATGCTTGCAAGGTTGGAAGGTGCAAAAGTGAGCTGAGCATTAGGCACCATCACCACCACATGGGAGGAGAGGACCGATTGGGGCAGCAGGGCAAGAATGGTGCCTATATATACTAAGATGGAATTTCCAACGTATGATGGCTTGATGGATCTGTTGTTTTGGTTTCACAAGTGTGAGTAGTTTTTCCTAAGCCAACAAACAGCGGAGGAGGAGAAGGTAAGATTGGCTGCCTTTCATTTAATGGGGGAGGCCCAATGGTGGCTCTTCCAACTTGAATATGAAGAACCAGGGATGCATTGGTACTCTTTCTAAAACCATTGCAATATGAGATTTGACCCTTAACTTAGCAACAACCCTATAGGATAATTGGCAAACACCAAACAGACAGGGAGCACAGAAGAATATCAACGCCAATTCCAAACACTGCTAACTTGAACCATAGGGATTCCACAAGACCTGCAAGTAAATTTATTCACTGTTGGGCTGGTAGAAGGGCCGCGAATCGAGGTGGAGATGCAATATCCTGTTAATCTGGGGGCTGCAATGAACGTAGCAAGAGCATGTGAAAGAAAATTATGATGTATGCAGATGCAATACACCCAGGGGGCAAGAGGCAACTGAGACACCACCTTATGGCCATCTTCGCAGCTGGACAGTAGTAGTAACAACACCAGTGCGAGTGCTGCCGCACTTTTAGGAAGTAAGATAAACTCAGGGGATAAAACAACTTCCAGTATAGCAAGTACCCCGCCCCTGATGGGAAGATGCTTAACCAGAGCGGAAATGGTTGAAAGAAGAGAGAAGGGGTTGTGCTACAATTGCGATGAGTCTTATTCAGTGGGGCACAAATGTAAGAGACTTTTTTGGATTGAGTGGCAGATTTTGAGGAAGAAAAGGAGGAGACATCTTTGCATACCATCATTGGCATAACTTGATTCAGAGCTTGAGGGCAAGCTCGATGTCGAAGAGGGGAGTAATGATATGGATGACTGTTTTATTAGGAATCTATTAGAGGAGTATGAGTGTTTTATTAGGAGTCTATTAGAGGAGTGTTTTATTTTAAGTGGAAGCCTATTATTTCCCTATTATTTTTGCACTAGTTTCTGTTATAGTTATGTTAATAAAAACAGCTTGAATATGAGTCTTTCTAATAGTCCTAAAATAGCTTGCATAGGAGTCTTTTTAGGAGTCCTAGTTTAGGTGGAACTTTTATGTTTCTTTGTCTATATAAGGCTATTATGTTATGCAATAAAGTAAGGAAGAAGTTATCATAAAAATTAGCTAATTAAGAGTAAAGTAATTTGGCCAATCTCAGGAGACCTTGTCTTTGACAAGTGTTGCCAGTTTTTTGTCACCAAAAATAGGTTCTGCAAGGAAGGGAACTAACGTAAATGAGGGGAAAGAGATTAACTTTCCTGAGAATCGTCTTGGACTCAATCCCAAGCATGAGCGCATAACACCCCTTCGTTAAATTCCACCAATTGACGATGTTGAACAACATTTCGTCGTGCCTTATCAAAGATGTCCCTCATGTGTTGTGCAAAACCTTTAGCTTCAACACTAACTCATATTGTTTGTGGTAAAAGGATCCAAATTGATAGGCTTCCTTTGTTGAACTCCTAAAATTATCTCAAAAGGGCTCTTACCAGTAGATCTATTTATCGAGCTGTTGTTTGCCAATTTTTCCATAGGAAGAATTAGGCCCCAAATTTTCACATTTATCTCCAATCAAATATCTTAACAAGTACCCTAAGCTTTTATTCACCACTTCTATTTGTCCATTGGTTTAGGCATGAAAAAGAACTTGAAAATTGAAGCTTAGTGTTTAACTTTTTTTTCATAGAGTTCTCTAAAAATAACTCACAAACTTTATTTCACGATTAGAAACGATATTTAAAGGTAATCCATAGAGATGTAAAACCTCTTTGAAGAGCAAGATGGACAACATATAAGTCTTAATTCCCAAAACAAAATCCATACTTATGTCCTTCTGTTAGACCCTTAAGTCCTAATATGGAATCGTGCAAGCATTAGTGAGCCTTTACCGATGTTTAACACTTAGGATGACAGAATAAGGCAAAGACTTATGAGTAGATAAAGAAAACAAAGCATCGTCAATTAGTTGGCATGTATTGGTGCAAATTGGTGGAAATCTTCGACAAGATGCAAGATATAGATGTGAGACCAAAAGATAACTTGAGATGAAGACATGTGATAGCTCTAAGGACTTAATGTGTGCTCAAATAGACAGACCATGATTAATAGACTTGCCATGGGTAAACAGTAGACCAAACCAGTGTCCTACAAAAGGCTTTGGGCTTGGATGACTTATCTTCAATAGATGGAGATCGTGGGGAGATCTTGGATGATATGGTGAATAAGATCACAATAGATATATATCAGCTCTAAAGATAAAAACCATATGGAAAAATCATCTAAAGATAGTAGAGTTATTAATGGATATGGTTAATTAAGTGTAATCTCTTATCTTGTTTGTTGTGATGTAGTTAAATCCTATTAGATAGAGACCCATTTGGATGGAGTTGTCATTCAATTGGTTAGTATGATATAATTTGATAAGGATAAGAGGTGATCTAATTAGTTCACGTAAATTGGGATTCTGAATTGTAAAGTCAAAGGTGCCTATAAATAGCTTATTTGGGTCTTGCTCCAAATAAAGATAGAGAGGAAGGAAACACATTGAGAGAAAGCATTTCCTTATATACTTTTGGGAAAGTAATAAAAGTTTGTTTTTGCTGTAACTTTTGTTTGTTTATTGTTGTCTATGATTATTTAATACTTTTGTCGTATTCTTGCAAGAGTGTGAGTTAAACACTTTGAGGGGCTTAAGGAGTTAGAGAACAAGGTTTTGTTGGTCAACGATCATGTAAAAAAGTTGAGTCTTGCTTAAATAGGCCTAATTGAAATTGTTGTGCAAAGGAATAGTCGTAACTTCCGTATAAGTTCGGTGTTTAGGAAAACCTTTGTAACACCTACCATTGTTCATGAGGCACAGGTAGTGGCGTGTGTGTGAAAATCATAGAATAGTTAACTGAGGGCTTGATAATAACTCAAGAACCTTGTAGCCTTTATATAGAACCAATTACATAAGAAAAAGATCTTAGGAATAAAGAGACAATCACACAATAAAGAGGATATCATACTTTTCCTAATATAGATATTTCCTAATGTTTGTCTAAATGTAAATCTTTTCTAACACTCCTCCCAAGTTGTAGCATACATATCATAAGCTCCAAACTTGTTACATATAGGTTTCAACTGAGATCTTCTGAGTAGACATATGGTATGTCAATCAATCCTTGAAGCTTTTCACGAACAAAGCCAACATCTAGTCTTCCATGGCATGTTTCCATCCAGGATAATCCAAAACTTTTGAAACAAACTTAGTTACAGGTATAGAAGACAAGAGGAAAAATTGCCTGACTTGGTGTCAAAAGAATAGAATAATAAAAGGATTCTTGAAAGAAAGGAGATTAAGGGAAGGAAGAGATTTGGTTTCCTATGAATCATAAGATAATTAAATTAATATCTTTCGTTGAATAGTCATTAGTTGTTAACGAGCATAAATCATTTCGAGTCTAATTGAGGTGAAGGTGAAATTGACAAAATTATGATGTCTCATATAGTATAAAAATGAGCAATTACTATAAACTTCAATGAGTCCCTTCTTTTTATTAAAAAAATTTCACCAAATTGAGATTGTTCTTTTAACATATCAAATTAGTTTTTCAATTAGATCTTAAAAATCTTTGCTTAATGAAGATCAGAGTTGTACAAACAAATTTAAAAGATTAAGTTTTGGTAATCGACAAATTTATATTGGATTGAGTTTCTATTGTAAGACAAGGCGTATGAAATAAGTTTACAACAAAGGCTTAGGCCCATTTGCACTTAATTTAAACCCAATACGTGGATACAAAAGTAGCATATGACGGCTATAATGAGTTATTAGAAACAAAGCTTGAAATAGGGTGAGATGTGCAAGACCTTCTTCCTTTACAGAGAGCAATATGCCAATCAAGATCATTATATGATGGAGTTGAAGATGGAGAAGACAATGGTGACGAGCATGAATCGTTTGGTCGTACTTCATGATGAGTGCATCGAGTATAAACCTACAAATCAAGACAAGATAGGCATTCCAAAGGAGTAAGATTAGTGTCAGGAGCAACATAATTAGGAGTTGTTTGGGAAGGGACAAATGGAATTGGTAGACACTAATCAGTTTCAGTAGAGACAGACTAATCATCAGAAAAATGCGGTGTGTCTTCAAAGAATGTAACATTAGCCGACATGAAAAACTAATTCAACGAGCGGTTGAAACATTTATATCCTTTTTGCAAACAAATTACCTGAGAAAAATGTACTTTATAGCTTTTGGATTTAATTTATCTGTGTTAGGTTGAAGTTGATGAGCAAAACAAACACAACCAAATACCCCAGGATTAATGGAAAAAGGGTCTTGATAGGGAAAAAGAATTGAGAATGGAGTTCTACCCATTAGCACAGGAGATGATATTCGATTGATAAGAAAACATGCAGTGAGTGCAGCATCTCCCCAGAAACTTTTGGGTACATTCATGTGGATTAACAGGGTATGAGCTGTTTCAACAATATGTTGGATTTTTTTGCTCAAATACCCCATTTTGTTAAGGAGTGTGTGGGCGGGAAGATTGATGTTGAATACCTTGTTTCAAGTAGCTAGAGAATGAGCTTGAAAAATATTCTTTAGCATTATCACTACGAAGAATATTGATTCGGTTATTAAACTTATTTTAAATTTTAGTGCAGAAAGAACAAAATATAGATAATTGTTTTGAACGATTTTTCATTAGATTTAACCAAGTTATTTGAGAGAAATCATCAACAAAAATTGCAAAATACTGAAATTCCAACTTGGACTTGACACGAGTCAGACCCCAAATATCTGTATGGATTAACATAGAAGGTTTTTCAACTCTTTTATTGACTCGAGAGAAAAACAAACTACGATCTAAGCTTACACGACTCACAGTTTAAAGTAGAAATAGAATCTAACCACGACACTACTTTCATGAGATTTTTCAATGATGGATGATCCAATCGACTGTGGATATCAATGGGAGAGACTAACACTGGGCATGTAATGGATGATTGCAACTTGCCAAAATAGTACATTTCATTTGATTCATGCCCTACTCCAATCGTCATCTTGGTCTTCAAATCCTAAATAATGACATTATCAAGGTAGAAACATACAGAAAAATTTAGTTGTTTAGTCAAATTTGCATAGACATAAGATTGAAAGGAAAGTTCGGTACAAATAATGTAGATGGTAATGGAAGAGAAGAACAAGGATGAGAGGATCCAACACCTTTAATGGTGGCAGTAGATCCATTAGCAATAGTATGTTTATCATTATGAGAGGAAGCTAAAGGAACGATATGTTTAAAGTTGGTTATTTTACCTTAAATATGATCAGTGACGCTAGAATTTATTACCTATGGCTGTTTTCTAAGGACAGATGAAAACAGACGGTTGGGTTACCTTATGAGCCACAAATGCCATAGAAGAAGACAATATCTACTGAGTTGACTAATACTGCAAGTATTAGTATACTCATCATGAGATAAAGTAACAAATGATTGTGAAGTTTTAGCCGAAGAATGTTCTTCAAGAGATGCAATATAAGTAGCTCGCAAATGGGGATATTTATCCCAATAAGACTTTTCGTCATGTCCTCTTTTATCACAGCGAGTGCAATGGAGTCAGGAGCCCCTGCCACAACCTCCTCTACCACCACGACCACCATGTCCTCCTCAACTTCCTCCATGACTTCCTTGGACTTTTGAACCAGACTGTGCTGTAAGTGCTGACCTATTAGAGTTATGCTTTTGTGGATTTGCCTTAGTCATAGAGCAAGAGAGCCTATAATATACTTCAACCACGGATGGAAAGTCTACTCCTACCAAGATTTGTGCTCGCATAGGCTTAAACTTGGATTTCAATCTAGCAAAAAATGTCATAGTCACCAAATTCTCTCTTTGAATTTGCACCTCCTCAATATCAAATGTGATCTGTAGTAGAGAATTCAACTCCTCATTTGTAGTAATTGTGTATCATCAGCTTGCCAATTTTTCAGTATTTTTTGATTAGTTGGGGGATCAGATGTAAGATGGCACAACTTTCTCTGAGCTCTAAAAAACAGTTCTGCATTCTTAGACCAGAAAGATTAGTTATTAATGTTCAAACATTGTTTATTGATTCGCAAAGTTGAGGAACCCATTGTTGGAACTCTTGTCAATGGTTTACTACTGGAATTTGACATCCCCCAGGTATATTAGACAGATTTCAGATTGTTTATTCTTTTGAAAGGCTGACTACACATATATATAGAATTCTTAACACTCTTATTCTTGTAGGAAAGAGTTCCTAACAAATTTAAATCCTATTTAAATAAAAATTCTATAAGTTATAAAAAATTAGGATAATGTATGTAAAATAGAATAGCATATAACCACTACTTCCTATCTAAGAAGGAATCTGATCATAATCTAAATTTCAGCCCGTATTTTATGTTATTGACTTAATTTCCAATCCTCATCTCACTAAATTAAGGTTTGTGGTTGACTAATTTTTTCTCTTTTATTTCTTCTATATACTTTAAGCTCTTTTGCATTAGTAGGTCTTTATATCTGAACTATGTAAATGCGTGTTTATGTTGGTCTTCTTTATTTTTTTTTTCATATTTCAATAGAAATCAATGGCCTCTATAAGACTGATTGTTAGGGAATCTATTCCTTAATGTGTGCAGCATATAGGCGACTTTAATTTTCCAAGGTTAGCAGATTTTGGGGCAGCAATATCTGGTGCAAACAAATTGCAATGTCAAAAAGTTCTTGAAGAGCTAGATGTAAGTTGTAGCAACATTTTTATGTGATGCATGCTTTAAGCTGTTCTTCCTACGATCCTTTGGGTTGTTAAAAATAAGCTTTTGCAGTATCTTGTTTGATATTTTACATTGATGAGATAGGTGTATAAACGTTTGAAGCTCACACTAGAGTTGGTGAAAAAAGAAATGGAAATTACCAAGATTCAGGTATCCTTGTTACTTCTATTAGAAAAATGAGCATTGTCAATGTATTGAATTTCATTGTTTATTTATTTATCTTTTTATATAATTAGGAATCAATTGCAAAAGCAATTGAAGAAAAGATAAGTGGAGAGCAACGCCGCTACTTATTGAATGAGCAGTTGAAGGCTATAAAGAAGGTAATTGGACCCTGTTTTCAATTGTCATTTTATGTTTAGGTTTTCATTCCCATTTGAAATCTAAATCACAAATGAAATTAGAATCTAACTAGTCCAAGTTGATGAAGATTTCATGTAAATGCTAAAGTTTGCATTGGTAATGACTTGAGGTTAAATGTCACTTGTTCAGGAACTAGGGCTGGAGACAGATGACAAGACGGCTCTTTCTGGTTAGACTCTGCTTTGATTAGCTTGTCTTTGACTCAGACTATTGCTAATTGGATCTTACTGAGTGCAAGACATGTTTGTTTTGGTAACACTGAGTTGTTTATGGAAGATTGATAGAAATGATGAAGTTTTAGCATACTAAATTTCCAAGAAATACATTAACTATATTGGCATATAAAACAGTTTTGATGCTCAGCAATTCTTGGGTGAGGTGACCTTTTGATTAATAATATCAATTCCATACCTAAAAAAGTGTAATCTACGCTTTAGAGAGTTAGATTCAACCAAAATTTGAAGTTAATAACCAATTATCCATAGTCTTGAATTATTAGTCATATGTAAATGAAAATAATATGTTATAACAGTGATTTTGGTTGCCCTTTAATTGAGTTTGAATTAATGTTTGAAAATTTGTACTTCCTAATGAAAATAACTTATAAGGTTAAATTCATTGAACCGCTTTTGGTTTGGTACATTATCAATGTACTCCCTCAACCAAAATTATAGAGAGATTAATAGTTTTTAAAAGTCAGGGGATAGATTGATAATATGTTAAATCACAGAGGGGGTCAGTGAATGTAACTCTTAACTTATAACTATAGTTGTATTGACTAACCACCTCAAAGACATTAGTAGTCGTACTGTGTGATTGAAAGCACCAAGTATGAGATGGTTTCTCGAGGAAAGAGGACTTGGCAATTGAAATGTATAGATGTACCAAGGACTTAGACTTGAGGGTTAGAATGCTTGTTGCCTATTTAATTTGCTTTATCTAGCTGATTTAAATTGCTGCTTTATCATGTCTAATTTCTATTGTGCTCCTGCATTCACTTTGACTGAAGGAAACATTACAAGTCTGACTTTGTTGTGTGTACTATCAATATTTTATATCCCCTTGCTCAGCAAAGTTTAGGGAAAGGATTGAGCCAAGGAAGGAGAAAATCCCATCTCAAGTGTTGCAAATTATGGAAGAAGAGCTCACAAAATTGCAGCTTTTAGAGGCTAGTTCAAGTGAATTTAATGTAACTCGAAACTATTTGGATTGGTTGACTGCTTTGCCTTGGGGAGATTACAGGTATGTCTTCTGTTGTTATCCTTCTGTTAGGTTGCGTTCACCCTGTTCTGTTATTGTGTCTCTTCGTTATTCCTTGTTTTCCCCCTCAGTTCTCTATTCCTTCCTCTGAAGTTTCCCATCCTTGAATTTCCAGTAGTAGGACTTGTCCTACATGTGGTCTATTGCATATCTTAGCAGAATCCATTTGATAAAGCTGCTATGATAATGGAAAATTATCTCATAATAGTCTGTACTATGTCAGTTCTTGAGATAACCAGATCACTGCCGGTGTAACTTTCTCATTTAATTTTTATCTTTAATTTTCTTCAGTGATGAAAATTTTGACGTCTTTCGAGCTAAAAACATTCTAGATGAAGACCATTATGGATTGACTGATGTTAAGGAGAGGATATTGGAATTTATTGCTGTTGGAAAACTGAGAGGAATATCACAAGGTTTGTTGGATGTCTTGAAGATGTGAATGATGATTGCATTTTCTCTTTGCATCCATCTACTTACATCATTGTTGACCCATCGCAAAAAAAATCTCATTTCCATTAATTTATTACAGGTAAAATCATTTGTCTTTCGGGCCCGCCTGGAGTTGGCAAAACTAGCATTGGTCGTTCAATTGCACGTGCTTTGAATCGGAAGTTTTTTCGGTTTTCTGTAGGAGGATTATCAGATGTTGCTGAAATTAAGGTATTAAAGCATTTTTTGAAAAAAATGAATTAAGTAGTCATATGAAACAATATACGCTCATTGCTCACGGAGTCAAGTCACATGTAGGGGCATCGTAGAACCTATATTGGTGCAATGCCAGGAAAGATGGTCCAATGCCTCAAAAATGTGGGAACTGCTAATCCTCTTGTTCTGATCGATGAGATTGACAAGGTACATATTGGAACTTTTAGTTTCTTATTCTAAAATTATTTTCTTTCCCAACTATTTTCTTTCAACTTAGGGTACGGGGAAAGAAAAAGAAAATTCTGTTGCAGTTCTGAATGGTTTATTTGATTTATAATTCTTGCGTCTAAACCTTCGTTGATTTAGCATGGTTTTGCTAATGTTATTTCTCTCTCCCTCATGCAACAAATTTGTATGCCTGTTATTCTAGCAGTGATTTTCTTTTTTATAATTATGCTGCACATAATGTCAGCTGGGAAGAGGACATGCTGGTGATCCTGCAAGTGCTTTGTTGGAGCTTCTTGATCCAGAGCAAAATGCAAATTTTCTGGACCACTATCTCGATGTTCCAATTGATCTATCAAAGGTTTGCTAAGATGTTGACTTCCTGGCATGCTAATTATTATGTCTTTGGTTACATGGTTTTGTTTTAGATTTACCTTTTATTATATGACTTGAAGATTCATCCTTCGGACATTTTATTTCAGGTTCTTTTTGTTTGCACAGCAAATGTCGTGGACATGATACCCGGGCCCCTATTAGACAGAATGGAGGTAGTTGCTATTGCTGGTTATATCACTGACGAGAAATTGCACATTGCAAGAGATTATCTGGAGAAGTCTACACGTGAAGCATGTGGAATTAAGCCTGAACAGGTCAGTCACTTCTTTGTATCACTCTGTCTCCTACCTACCTATTTTATTCCACCACCTTGCTCACAAGTGTGAGGAATAACAATGAATATAAATAGTGAGAAGCTGTCCTGTAGTCTGTGACATGATCTTGTATGGATGTTTGTTCTGTAACTGCAGATAGTACCTACTTGTTGCTTGTGATAGTGATGGATATATCTCTCCGTGATAGAACATTGACAATGTAATCCATTCCAGGTTGAAGTGACTGAAGCTGCTCTTCTTGCACTTGTAGAGAATTACTGTCGAGAAGCAGGAGTTAGGAACCTTCAAAAGCACATAGAAAAAATTTATCGCAAGGTTCTTTTCTTTTCTAAACATTTGTGTGCTGTGTGTCGATTTGATTTATCAGGGTATAGGTAGGGAGATATTCCATTGGTTCAAGGATTGTGCATTTTGCTTAGATTTTGTATCCAAGAAAATGAAAGTTTCACAGGTATAAACATGCATAAAATAGGACATTTGAGGTGGATTGATTCTTAATTTGTATGATTGTACAGATAGCATTGAAACTTGTTCGACAAGGAGTGATAAGTGAATCTTCAGCTTCAGGAGATCATGTTGGCAAACAAAATGAAGAAAAAGAAGTTGTAATCTCCGGAGAATCAGTGGAGGAAAGTAGCAGTGACAAAATTGAGGAAACCTCTGTAGAAGCTGAGGTTGTACAGATGGATCACCCGTCTGATCAAAGCCAGGGTCCAATAGATGAACCTGGTGATTCTAAGGTATGTTAAAATATTTTCATAACTGGTGTTTGGAGTTTCTTTCACCAAGGTAGAATATTCTCTTCCCTTTTCTATAATTTTTGGAATGATTGTCTAAAAACATGGAAGCTTTCAGGAATTTGACATGGTCTTTAGTTAAAATTAAGTATAATGTTTTTGGAACAAAGACGAAGTGATTGCATGATTGGATCTTTGGGAACTTTGTGAAACCAGTTAAAACAATTTTCACCGTTGTTGGATTAGCAATCTTCAAAGTGTGAAATATATGATTAACACTTTTACATGTTTGATAAAAATATTTAAAATTTTGACAGGGTGCAAAAGAACCTGAGGAGATTGAGGGGAGTGAAGCAACTAATGCGGTTGAAAAGGTTTGGGTTGACACACCGAACCTAGCTGATTTTGTTGGGAAACCAGTTTTCCATGCAGAGCGCATTTATGAACAGACTCCTGTGGGAGTTGTGATGGGTCTTGCTTGGACTGCAATGGGGGGTTCCACATTGTATATAGAGACCACTCATATCGAGCAAGGAGAGGGTAAAGGTTCGCTACATCTTACTGGTCAACTTGGAGAAGTTATGAAAGAAAGTGCCGAAATAGCTCACACTGTTTCCAGAGCGATATTGCTTGAAAAGGATCCTGAGAACCCCTTCTTTGCCAATTCCAAGTTACATCTCCATGTTCCTGCAGGGGCTACTCCAAAGGATGGGCCCAGTGCTGGTTGCACCATGATTACTTCCTTGCTCTCATTAGCCATGAGGAAGCCTGTGCGGAAAGATCTAGCAATGACTGGGGAAGTTACACTAACTGGGAAAATCCTTCCCATTGGCGGGGTACATAAAACTATTTGTTCAACCTCTATTGTTCTCCTCTTTAGTAACTAAACCATTTATTTAGAATATCTTAAAAGTCATTCTCTCTTCTTAGTTGTAATGCTTGGTCATTTCTTTAGATTTGCATTTCAAAAACTTACAAATGCTTGTCTTTGTTAAACACAGGTGAAGGAGAAAACAATAGCAGCAAGGAGGAGCGAGGTGAAGACTATCATATTTCCCTCAGCTAACAAGAGGGATTATGATGAGCTTGCACCAAATGTCAAAGAAGGCCTTGAAGTCCACTTTGTTGATGATTACAGTCAGATATTTAATTTAGCCTTTGACTATGACAAGAGTCAAGACAAATAAGCCACCTTCTTCCTCGTGCTTTCTTGAGATATTCTTTGCGAGTATCACCTGCAGCCAGTCCAGTTTTGTACTATGATCAGTTAGATCTATTTAGGTCTTAACAATACACCTGAAGTTAATTGTTTTATTGGGCACCACCTGAATACCAAGGAGATGATAACACCATTGTTTCTTCATTTATTTCATTAATATATACGAAAACGACCCATTTGTAAGAAATGTAATTTCCATTTTAAGGTCATTAAATATAAGTTCTCATGCTTGCAAAAGAACGACTTATATTTTAGTGGCTTCAGCTTGTGTTTTATCCTCATCCTTGGATTGACAATTTGCAAGTGACTGATACAGCCCTTATCATGTCCTTTTCCTTTTTGTTTTTGGTTCAACACCAAGCTCTTCAATCATGAAGTGAAGTAGGGATTTAGCAATGATCATTTCGGTGACTATATTTTAACAGTTCCTTTGAAGCTAAACAACTAGAGGTTTTGGTTCTTTGGATTCAGTTCAGAGGTCGAAGGGAAGAAAAAAGATATATCAGTTGCATACTTGCATCACAGGCAGGCCTGTGAAGAATAAACTGTAGTTTATTGATCGTCCTCCTACCACAATGAGTCTCTTGGACTCAAAAGGTGGAACGCCCACCTTAGGCGTCCCCACATTCCGACCCGATATTGTATAAATGAGGTAAATTACGGTTTGATCTCAGCCAATTTTTCGGAAAGACGACCCAGACCACAATGAGTCTCTTGTTTTACAAAATTGTTCAACGTACTATAGGCAAAAAATCCAAGGCCATATTGATAAACAGAAGAGACTCCACAGGCTTACTTTCTGTGTGGAAAGCAAACTGCAGATCCCATACGATTAACAATCATTGGGGCGGTTGTCAAGTGGGTTGTTCGTGACTTGAAAGTTTGGCTTTGGTAGCCACCGCACCACCGCCCATTGGTTTGACATGGAGAGACATCGTATCCACTATAATTTGGAGAAGGCTGCAAACCAGTTTTTGATATTAACGATCACTCAGCTTTGAGTACGTGTCATACTTTATTTCTTTTGATTAAGACATCAACATTCGACTTGACTTGGATGACACAATATTATTACAAGTTGTTGCTTTAATTTGATAGATTTCCAAATTCACATACTGTACTAATTCACTAGTGAAATATAGGTATAGTTAAGAAGAAAAAGATGAGTATTTAACATCCAATGGATGCAAAAGAAGATGTTTATGCTAGGAAAAGACATGGAAATTCATTTTGCAAGTACCCAAAAAGGGGAATGCAAGTTATGAAGATCCCACCAAGATTGCATGCTTCTTATCAATCTCAAAGACCCATGTGAGTTTTTCATCCCATAAGTAGATATCCAATCATGAAATTCCCACTAGTCAGTCGCCTCATTACATTGCAGAAGAAATGGATAAGATTTGAGAATGAATGATCAAAAGCAAGATTTGGAGGGACCATATTGGGTCACAATTCCACCAAAAGAAAATTTAATACCCAAGAGAATAGGTCAATTGAAGCCATATGCACACCTTGCCATGAAATGGCGGCTTCCAACCATCACCATCTCGACTTTGTGCTTTCTCATAAGAAAAGTATGATTAGGTCACTCTTATTTTTTTAGTCAAAAAGCATGGACACCTCTATTTTCTTTCCCACGAAATGGCAGCTAAGTACGAAGTGAGAGCAGTAATGTGTAAGCCACCTTTGTTTATCTACACACATACGGCTGATGATAGTTTTAGATTTTGCCTAACTAAACTGATTTTCTTTAGTTTAGTAACCGACCGTGACTTTTTCGAGACAAGATCTTCTATCTAATATTACCCTATTTTATTCTGTCTTATAAAATTTTATTCATTTATTTTGCAAAACTCACATAAGATTTATGCGAGACTTACATAAGATCTACATAAATAAATAACTAAGATTTTATTATAATATCTACTTATATACTTAAATCTCAATCCCAAGTTCTCCTATTCCCGCTTAAAAATTTTCATTCACTCATAAAGCATTTAATGCTCGTGAAAGCATTTAATGCTTTTGCTGACAAAAGCTCTTCTTTATTTCCCTCTAAAAATTTTCATTCACTCATTTCACAAGCATTTAATGCTTTTGCTGACAAAAGCTCAAAGTTTTTAAGAGACGACACCATTCTCTGCTTCTCTCACTCCTCCACTTTCTCTGCTTCTCTGCTTCTCCGCCTCAACTATACCGTTTTCATTCTCTCTGCTTCGAACCTTCGTTCCTTTTCTTCATTTTCATGTTTCATCTCTGCTTCCAACCTTCGTTCCTTTTCTTCATCTTCATGTTTCATTTCAGTGTTGGTTTTGTATTTGGTTTTACTGTTTGCGTTTTTGTCTATGGACATATTTCTTTTTTTTTTTAAGAAAGTAACATAGAAGGAAGCACATATTTCATTTCAGTGATGGTTGTGTATTTGGTTTTTCTGTTTGTGTTTTTGTATTTGCTAATTCTGTTTGCGTTTTTTTTCTTCGGCTTTCATCCAACTTTTATTATGTGTACTGATTTGAAGTTTCTGTCCAACAAATCCCACCTGTGGTAAGTTCTGCTTTTTTTCTTCGTCGGGGATTTTATTTTAGTCATGGTTTTGTTTTTCTACAGATTTGGAGTTTCGTTCACAGAGAACTTTGTCTTGGACTTTCAGGTTTAAACCTGTGGTAAGTGGTAAGTTTTGTTTTGTTTTTTTCTAATTGACCGTTCTTGTGTTTTATTTGAACGTTGGTTTTGATTTTATTATAAGAAATGGTGTTGCGTTGAAGGATAACTTGATGAAATTTCTTGCCTGGTGCGACAATGAAGGGGGCTAGAGGTACACTTATTTTTCTTCTTTGATTTGATTACTTTTTCTTGCTTTAAGGTATACGGTGACCTTGCTGGTGGGGTTTTCTCATAGGTGGAGTAAGAAAGAGGTGCACTGTTGTCCTCGGTAAATCAGATTTAGTTCCTTGATTCTTTATTTTTCTCCGCATCTTTTCCTACACATACATTTGATAATTGCTTGGGATTGTTTTGTGTTGTTTTCTTGGCTGTAAGAATTTTATAAATTTTGCTTTTGCCTAAGTTTACGCTGAATTGTTCGCAGTTTAAATGTCCGTGGTCCTCCAATTTAGTTAATCCAGCCATATGTCAAAGGTTGCAAATCATCCCATTATTTTTACGGCCAGCAAAAGATCCTCCTTAAAAAACTGCGCTGACAGAACAAGATAATCCTTCGAAAACTGCGCTGACTGTAAAACATAATTCTTGAAAAACTGCCCCATTGATTTAGACTGTAAAAGATAATCCTTGAAAAACTGCGCTTAATCCTTCTCGGAGGAAACAAAACGCCAACGCTTTGGTCGCAGCTTTTACTCACTTCACATTAAATTTTTTTTATCAATGTGATCTTTCAAAAAGTTTGCGGACGCGTTCCAAATTTTACATTTAATTGTTTCTTTTTCTAAGGACCTAGCAATATTTAAAAATGAATTGAGTAATCTTTCTTGGAAGAAATGAAATTTAGCATTTAATTGTTTCCTTTTTTAAGGACCTAACAATATTTAAAAATGAATTCAATAAGTTAATAATACATATATTGTTTCTCCTTTCAAATTATGATGATGATGAAGATGATTATTATTATTGTTATTATTAAAATTAAACAAATTTAGCAACCGTTATTAAAAAAATGGAAATAACATTAATCATAAAATAATAATAATAATTATTATTATTATTATATTTAGCAACATTTATTAAAACAATGATAACAACATTTTATGATTACTATTACAATAATCATAAAATAATAATAATAATAATAATTACACACTATTATTATTACTTTTGAATTGATTCTTATTATAATGATGATGATGATGATTATTATTATTATTAAAATTAAAAAAATTGGCAACATTTATTAAAACAATGGAATTATTGAAATTATTGAAATTATTAAAACGAGGCTTGGTAAAAGCATCCCTCGCGATAGCTTTCCTCGCAAGGGCGACGGCTCGCCGTCGCGAGCGATGCTTTCTCCAAGCCTCCTCCACATTTTCTTTTTATTTTATTTTTAATATTTAATGAATTTATCTGTGATTAACTTTGTTTGCTTTTATTTATTTACATTAATAATATGGTTTCAATAATAATAAACATTTTCATTAATAATAATAATAATAATAATCATAATAACAAAAACAGTAATAATAATAATAATCTAAAATATTTTTAAGGAATTTAATAATAATAATAATGATATATTTTATAAATAGTGCGCAATAAATTTATTAATAACTTTTAACAAATATTACAATAATAGAAATAAAATTAGTTAGTAAATTTACGATTAATAATAACAAAAAAACACTTTATAATATTCAGGAATTTCATAATGTTATGAATAATAATAAAAAAATTATTACAATACTATATCATCATCATCATCATCATCATTGTCCAACTTCACCCTAGCCATTTTGAAATAGTATGTATTTTTTATAGTAAATAATTTTTTATTATTTTTATAACTTATTATTATTATTATTATATTATAATTATCAACAGTTAAATCAAAATTAACTAATTAGTTAATTAATTAATTAGATTTTCAAGAAAATTTTTAATTGTTGTTAAATATATTATAATTAATACTAATGAGTAATTTATATTTTTTTTTAATTATATACATATATATTATACATATATATAATA
>JANJEY010000007.1:12313762-12328806 GCA_024703695.1 Erythroxylum cataractarum | reverse complement strand
TTTTGAAGATAATTTAATAATATATTAACAGAAATTATATTAGAAAAAAATAAAGATCACTAATTTTATAATGATTTTTATTTAGGATAATATTATTTTTTAGTCAGGGATTAATGTGTCATATGAAATAAATGAATTCAATTCTAATTTTAATGGGTTTGTTCGAAACAGTGTAATTGAATTCAATTCTAATATTACCGGATTTGTTCCAAAGCTTGTAATTGAATTCAATTCTAATATTACTACATTCGTTCCAAACAGTGTAAATTGAATTCAATCCCAACTTCATTAATGTAATTGAATTTAATTCAATAATGAATTTAATTCGAAGGTTTCCAAACAGCCCGTAAATTTGTGATAAAGTTATTACTAATAATAAGCAAATTCTTTTCAAATTATACATTTATTAATCATAACTAATATTCTTATTAATATTATAACAACTTGTGCAAAGCACGGGTTCAAAACTAGTTAAATAAAAAATCTGAAGTAAACTTTTTTCACTTTTGATACGGACATTTGCACAGAGCGGGAAACGGGCACATGCACATATTTGATGTCAGTGGATTTGCACTTTTCCATTCAAAATGCTTTTTGTACGTGTCATTTCGTATGCAGATAATTAGCCGATGCCACATCATCTAACACTTGTCAATCTCTCGTCCTAATTCCTAAAAGAAGTGTGCAGTTACCTTTTGATAAAAGCCATACAACTAAATTAATATGTGTATTATATGTAAAGAGACATGTACTTTTACTATTTTGTTCGGGAAGATTGTCTTTTTTTTTGTATTAAATTATTTGTAAATGTTCAAGAAAGTTAACTATATACAAATTGTCTTACTAATAAAAATGATTATCAAGCTAGTTATAAGGATATAAAATATCTTTAAAATATAATCAACTTTATTTTAGGATTACAAGAATTCTATGTGGGGGTGAATAATTATTCTCCATTTACAAGTTGGATATAACATTCTAAAAAATTTGAGCTACTTAACCCTTTGGTAAGTGCCTTAGCATTTGCAGCCATATAAAGTAAGTGAATCAAAGCACTTTCTAGTTTTTCTTTTATGAATTATTTGTCAACTTCGATGTGCATCATTTGATCATATTATACTCGGTTATAAGCTATACCAATCATATATTTATTAGCTCATTGGTCTTATTCGGTCATTCCAAATAATCTTTAATTCTTTTAAGATCATTTTCAACTTCAATAGTTTTCACACATATGGTCATTAATTGAAATTATGCCTCTATACCAGATTGTGTTACCTTATTTTACTTCTTACTTTTCCATGCCACACGATTCCTACTAAGAAAGGTGTAATATACTGCAGTTGATCTCCTGTCAATAATCAATCTTCCATAATCAACATTCTTATATATCCCAAATATTAGACATCTATGTCTATTAAACATAATACCTGTTTTTGGTATCCCTTTGAGATTTTATAATTTTTGATGGACTATATGCAGTGACGGAGCTAGAAATTTAATATAGAAGGGCTCGAATATTAATTTTTTAAAATTTTAGGGGGCCCAGTACATCATTGATCCTTAAATAACTCCGTTTTTCATATATATATATATATATATATATTAAAAATAATTTTTTAAAAAAACCTTGGGGGGCCAGTGCACCACTGGCCCCCATGTAGCTTCGTCATTGACTATATGTAAATGAACTTTTTTAAGACTATACATGAATTAACATATCACATTCACTAATTAAGAAGAACGATAGAAAAACTATTTCTCCTGAAACCCTAATCGTGCCACTGCTAGTTTCTTTTCTTGGTCATGACTAACAATCTTGTTGGCGATGCCCATCCACTAGCACCTCCAAATCATCCTTCTTTCCTTCAAGTACTCACGACACCTCCAGCTACCACATCCACAACAAATAACTCTGTTTTGCAATAGCCAACAATCACCAAACACCATGGTGAGCCATCAATCATATTTCCAAAAGCAATCGTAGATAAGATGTCCCTCCCATTTTGTTTTGCACTTGTTGGAAAATTTGCCCAGGGTAGACTCAGATTGGATATGGTTCGAAAATTTTTTGTCTTAGGATATCAAAATCATAGTCGGATTACTCGACTCTCGCCAAATTATTTTGAAGATGGATATTGAATCATATTTTCATCAAGTATATTCACATGGAATTTGGTACATTGATGGCAAACCAGACTCCTACTTTTCATATTGATCATGAATCCTCGGTGGTTCCAATTTGATTTACTTTGCCCAAATTGCTAATTCAATTTATGAACAAAGAAGCTTTGTTCAATATTGCAAAAAAAAAAATTGTCTTGAAAATTGATTTGGTGAGAATAATTATTGATTTAGAATTTTTGGTGAAAATCTAAATTTTTTTTGAAACTATGAGCATTTTTGAATTAGGAAAAATGTCAAGTAGCAGGACAATTGATTTATAACAGTAGAAATAAGTGTCAAATGGTAGTTGAAATAATTGGCAAATGGTATTAGGATTTGTTGAAAACGTGACATTGAAAATTGAATGACAATTGAATTAGAAATTAGGTGACAAATGGACTAGAGATTTGAGTACCATTACTAAAAGATGTTAATTTGGCTATTTAAGCGGTAAGTTTCATGACACATGTCAGGACACCCACCAAGCAACTGTTACCTTGCTTTTAACTCACCCCCACGTTATTTAATTTTGAAAGACCATCCTTGTCTTTGTCTTTCACGATTTGTCATATGCTTTCTTCTTCTTAATTTTTGTTTTCTTCATTCACGACCATCTCACTCTCACCCTCGTCTTATTAAGTTCTTGTTATTCTTCACTTTGTTTCTTCAAGATCTTTGTTATCTCTTCTTCTTGTAACAAAAAAAAACTAATCTACCCACCTCCATGTTGACGATCGTGTGAGCCATGGAAAGCCAGGGTTTACATGATTTTGAAGAAGTTTAGAGTTATACAAGTAAGTATCATATTGTCCTTCATAATTTGTTGAATGAAACATGTATGATGATAGTTAGAGGTTAAATCATCATAAAATGATGTTTTATATATGTTTGAACATCGGTAAAGAAATGAACACACTGATGTCTTGTTTTTTTGTTTATGATGATCAATATTTCATAAGTTGACGTAGATATGAGCTTGAAATAGGAAGATAATTAAAAATGGGGGTAGGAAAAAGTGCATAAAATTTTGATAGATAAATAGATGTTTCATGTTCTATTTTTAATGTTTATTAACTAGATCTCTTTGGGTGTTTTAGAGATGAACTAAAATGAGTCTGAGCTAAAGAAAGGAAATAATGCGGTGTCTTGAAATGGGATGAATTAAGGTGATAGTTAGAAGTGAAATGAATATGAGATTAGAGTTGACCATGTGTAGAAAGTTGGTGATGAATGTATATATATATGTAGATGTTTTGTTATTGGTGTTATGATTAAACATAGAATATGATTTGTTTGTGATTGAAATTGAGGTGATAATGAAGAAGATATGATGTAGAGTTGATGAACTATGCATAAGATGGTTTGAATGTAACAAATAGGAGTTGAAAATCTAGAAAAGTGAAAGAAGAATTGCTGGAGTATGTTAGATGGAGTGTTTTCATGGAACATTCATCTATATTTTGGTCATATCTTGATCTGTACATATCCAAATAGGATGATTTTAAGTTTAGATAAAACTAGAGACATATGATACATTTTTCATTGAGGAATTGAATTTGAATTCTATTTAGAGTTTCAAAATTTAGGTTAAGTTAATTATTGTGTACTATTATAATTTGAGAATAGTCTGTAGTATTTGAATAAAACTTGCATAATATTGAACTAAAATGCATTAAATTAGCGTCATTAAAAAGTTAAGACATAAAGGAACATTGTTTTAGAAGAATGTGTTGCCTAAATACCTCGTTTTATTTGTCAAAATGGCTATGTAAAATTGACTCGAAAATTTATTTTGAGAAAAGCTAGAATGATGCTTGAATAAAGGAATCATTAGGTAGTGCACGATCGTAGGAAACATCAGGAAGTTGGATGATCATACAAAGCATGATCGTGACAAAGAAGGATCATTTGATTGTTGCACGATCATGCAAAAGCATGATTGTGCACTGTTGTTTGACAACTTTCAACACTCTTCACTCTTTTGACCATAACTCCTTCTTCGAACCTCCGATTGACTTAAAGTTTGAACCATGAGCTGCTCACACATTGTCATTCCTCTCCACCAAATTTTATTATCATTTGAATTCACTAGAAAAGGATTAGTAAATGGTTGATTGATGAACTTAGGAAGATTAAGTTTCGCAAGATATGATATATAAATGATCATAAGATGTGAATTAAGGAAATATACTCGGGATTGTCATTGAGCATGTATTATACATGTCATATATACATATGTATATAATTGAGTATTCATGAAATGTGCAAATTAGTAATGTGAAAATGTGTATGTGTTGTATTATATAGAAGAGTAATTAGAGCGACAACATCTAGACATTTCCGAGACGTCGAGGCAATAGCTAACTGGAGCATACTGTGAGTAACCTAAATAGTCTCACATTGTTTTATTGTTTTGTTTAAAATCTGAATTGAATTATTATGTCAAGTGAATGTGTTGATTCCAGACATTGAATATCCGAAGCTTTTAAAGCATGAATAATATATTAAAAGTGCTCATTATATGTGAATTTGATAGAATATGTGATACTTAACTTAATTGTTGAATGCCAGACCAAGGTCCGATGGTGAATGTGAATGTGAAAGAAAATTGAGCACAAGTGGATGATTGAATACATATGATGCATTCCATTACATGAATACATGATAACATAAAGGCAGTTGTGACCAAAATAGCTAGTGAAAAAGAGCTTAAATCTTAGAATATGATAAGAGCCTCAAGCTCACTATATATAATAAGTCATGTATCTCCAACGGATAAAGGACAGTCATTAATGACCCCGATATCTACAATGAATACAGGATAGTAAAAAAGGCACTCGGTCATAAGAAAGTAATAAAAGAAAGTGTGTCTTATGAACATTGCACATATATTTTAATATGCATTATATGAATGATTGAATCGAATTATATGAACCGTTATGAATGTCAAAAGTGAATAAATGAACAAAGTGTTATTTGGTGCTATTTGATAATTGGTGAAAGATGTGCATTATATGATGACATGAATTGTTTTTGAACTTGAAAAATGAATTGTATATGTTATGTGTTATAAGTGAGCCATCAATGATGGGTAGCTCACTGAGTTCGCAAAACTCATCAAAATTGCAACTTTGACTTTTCAGGTGTGAGAGAATGGACTTAGCTTCTAAGACAACTTAGAAGAGATCCAGTATTGCTTTTGGATAAAAAGAAATGGATCAAATGTCGCTCAATTGAGACTGAAGAATTTGGATAAAACTTTTTATAGTTCCTCATTCATGTAGCATGTAGCATATTTTATAATAGAGTTGTAGACTCTAATAACTCTTTGATATTATATATAAGGATGAAGTATGTAATACTACAAGGTATATTCGATTTTATGAAATGAAAACGAGGAATTGAGTTTTTAAAGATTGTGATATTTATTTTTTAATGATGATGCTATGATTAAGTTAGTAATGTGACTGTTCTAATATGTCACCCTTGTGGGGTACGTACTCGAATATTCTCTAAAATGTCAAGTATATGTCTTATGAGAGTGGGGTGTTACTTTTCTTTTGGCTCAAATTTTGAGAGGAAAAATGACCTATCCTTTTAGATAGAAGGATCTTATACATGATATTTCTACATTTTTAAAGGTTTTTGAATACAACTTCACCCATATCTACAGAGAAATCAATTTTGTTGTTGATGCTCTCGCGAGACTAGCAAGCTCAACAAAAATATCATTGAAATTTCATAATATTGAAGACCTAACACGACACACTAGAGGAATTTTTGCTTCAGATAAACAACATTTTCCTTACATCAAATGGTTTTGCTAATTCCTTTAAACTTCCATAATTCTTTTATCTATTATTCATTACTACCTACACTACTATATTTTTACTTTATAGGTAAGGTTTATGTTCCCCTCATACATGTTATATAGATTTTTAATATTAAATAAAAAAAAGTAACCATCCCCTCCAGGATACCATCCCTGCTTTATTTTTTTTATTCATTACTACCTGCACTACTATATTTTTACTTTATGAGGTAAGGTTTATGTTCCCCTCATACATGTTATATATAGTTTTAATATTAAATAAAAAAGGTAACCATCCCCTCCAGGATACCATCCCTGGTTTATTTTTTTAAAAAAAAAGTCATCACACCCACTACATATGATATATCTAGTCGTGTGTGAGATAGATAAATGAGCCTCCTTACAAGGTCATACTACAATTCCCTGTTTATTGCAACATCCTTCTTTGCCTTTCCAAGTTCAATGTTCAAGTCTATTAAAGTACTTGTTATTTTGCAAGCTATATTGTGTGTTTCTCTAAGTAGATTAGTAACATAATTTTCTTAGAGATAAAAACATATTGTATAAAGAAAGCTACTTTAATAATAATGAAACATTTTAGCTTTCCTAACATCATGATCACAAACTCCTTACCTAAAATTAACTTAGAGACTATCTTCCTTTGTTTACTTTCCCTATCACTTGTCCTCACTTGTCCTCAACATACACTAAAAGTGTTATGACTCCTCCCTAAAAATGATGACAATATCATATAGCCATCATTATTCTTACAAATCTTCTAAACCATGTTTGTGGCAATTGTTTCAATCCATATAAGGTCTTACTCAACTTACATATAGTTTGAGTAGCCAAATTATTCCTATAATTTGGTAGCACTTTTGTAAATATTTGTGGTCAAGAATTATCTCATCAATTTATTCACTCATATTTGATGCAATGACTCTATAAATTCTTATATTCACAATTTATCTGATCTTTTATGCAAGAGCTCTATCTATCTTTATATCCTTAATTTATCTATTATATCTTTCATATGTAACGTTGTAAATAGTATTTGATTCACCTAATCTTACCTAACTTTATTTAATATTTTTACCACATAATTTCACTATTTCTAGCAAAATAATTAAATTCAAGGTATCAAATAGTAACAAAAAAATATTTAAAAACTAAGTGATTTACATGTATTTTCATGACTTCATTGAAGTTGCTTTTTTCATTTATAACATCATTTGATATGAAACTTGATATATATTTGAAATTATAAAAATCCAAGTACAAGTAACATGGTTAGAAAATATAAGATTTGTTATTTTTGTGAATTTTAATGTAGTAGGTGATTTGTTTTTGTTTCATGGTGTGATTAAAATATCAAACCCTGGAATAATTTTAATTACTCTTTTTCTCAATAGAAAAACATAAAATTTAAATTGTTGTTGCTTTGCTATTATAATATGAATTTTTTTGTAGTTTCTATATTACATTTAATGTAAATATATTTAAAAGCTTATCTAATGTCTCCAAATCTCAATAACACAACCAAAAAACTATACTCTTTTAAGTATTAGATTAAGATGCAATATTTATCTTAAAAGAGCTGCCTAAAGAGAATGGGACCCATTGCATGGCTTGCTTACTAAGTCACATAAATGTTTATTAAAGCACCATATGGCTACTACGGCGGCTTACTAATGACATATTAACATTTGGATTGCAAATTCTCTCAAATCTTTGCACAATTAACTATTTCAATTCTCTCTTTTTTTACCTTGAGAAAAGAAAATTTTAAAAATGGTATCCGTGTAAGCAACTTCTTGGCTAATATGATCTATGACGAACAAGTCACCAATCACACTTGTGCATTTCTGTTTGTTAAATAATTGTATATGATGATTTTGCATTCTAGATATACTTCTTACCTTTTTCGCTCCAATTAGTAACAGTTCATTAGCTTTTTATTTTAGTTAACCCATAAGTAATTAGTATTACTAGCGAATTCCATCCAATCAATTGTAGGAAGATAAACGATAATAACACCACCCGGTAGAAATTTCGTTAAGATTTGAAATCTGAAAAAGTTTAGTAATACGCAGTCTTACCTCTTAGAGTATCTTCAACTCATTTATGGAGATGCTACAATATGTAAAGGAATATTCTCAAGATATTTTCATTTTTTATTATTAAAATTACTTTATAAAATTAACCTAACTTTATTTTTTCGTGTACATTTTTATTTACAATATTGTTGTTGTTATATTTTTATGTTAACAAATAATAAAATTTCAATTAAACTATAATTTGTTATTTGATAATACTAAATGAAATAATATATGAGATAATACTAAGTTAGTGTTATTTCCCTGGCAAATAGGCTTGTCCATAACTAACAAATCATCGAAATAATTTGGTAGGAGATTAAATAAAGCAGAAACTGCAAGAGATAAGGATTCACAACTAAAAGAATAGTCTTTTCCCGCTAATAGGACACTCTCATACTGGACTAGAGCCAAATGAAATTTCCACATTAAAATGCCCTCCTCACCTTCCATGCTTGCTGACTCCTCTTTCAGCGCATTCTGTATCCGTATGAAGTCTTCTCTTATACTCTGCTTTTTCTGATTTTGGTTTTCCCTCCTTCACTCTTCCTTAGATCATCGTATGATCGTATCTCCTTTCCCTGCTTCAACTAACAACTGTGGTGGTTCGGACCCGGGCTTAGCCTGTGGTCAGACAAAACAAAAGCATGTTCAAGCACCAAACACGTTTGCTTTGCTTGAGCTAACTACTTGGTCGTTCTCAATGGATGAAGATTATGTTGAAGTGCCTCACCGTTTCATATGCTCCGATGGTGGTGATGTTGGATGTGAATGTAGTGGTCCTCAATGTAACAAAGCGTTGACATCGGTCAGCGGTGGTGGTGGTAAGGTTGGTAGTTATGCTGGACTTGCTGACGGCGTTCAATATGTTGAGGATTTTGATTGTGAAAAAGATGCGTACAATTTTGTTAATGGGGTTGAATGCAGTCAAGCTGCAAACGAGTTGATTATGAAAACTCTTGAAAATCAGAAGGAAGATGAACAGGTGCCTATAATTTCACGTTTTCTACACACTTCCATGTCTATTTTGTCCATATTTCATATGACTTCCATTTTCGTCTCTATATTGACTTCGACGTATGTATGCTCTGTCGCTATATGCTGCTAATAATCTGTGTTACAGACCGCCTTAGGTAATAAAATTTTGAACTTACGACCATTCGGTTTGAGACTCAATCTTACCTCCTCTTTCCGTGAGTATAAGAATTTGTCTGCTTCTGAGCTTGAAACCGATCGTGGATCATTAAACCGTGTCAAGGATGACGATCTCGGCAAAATGAAGGCTTCCAATTTCACCACTTCACTACTCAGAATTGGATCGTGGGAGGTACAAAGTTCACAACAGACTTCTGTGTCAATCAATCATGGTACAACCTAATTCTTTTCTCGTAACATCTGTTTCCTTTTGCAGAGAGTGTCGCGAAATGAAGGTGATCTGGTGGCCAAGTGTTATTTTGCTAAAAGGAAGTTGGTGTGGGAGATTTTGGAAGGGAGGTTGAAGAGAAAGATTGAAATTCAATGGAGTAATATAATAGCCATTCAAGCGAACATTCAGGACAAGAAGCCCGCAGTTCTGGAAATTGAGGTCTTCTTTTTTCCTTTTAATTTGCAAACAAAATGAAAGGAACTTGTCACTGACTCCGCAATATTGAGTTGACGCAGTTAAATGAGCGACCCACCTTCTTCGTGGAAGTTGATCCACAGCCAAGAAAGCACACCATCTGGAGTTCAACGTCGGATTTTACTGGTGGGCATGCTACTAAATGCAGGTCTGGACATCATCTACCCCTTAACATTCTGTCAAAATGGAATTTAATAACATACCTAACGAACCTAATGGGGTATGCTTAGGACGCACTATCTTGTGTTTCCACCGGGATCACTTGACACGCACTATGAGAAGCTTTTGCAATGCGACGACCGGTTGCTCGAGCTCACCAAGAGAGCTTTCCCAAGTATGCCGTGGTCGCCAACCTTCCCAGATGAAAATGGAGTTCACTATAATCCCCGTATTCTGAATATGCTGAACAGCTACCAAGGAATGCAGTTGCCTCCTCCATCTCTTACTGCATCTATGCCTATGGGACTCCGTCCACAGACTCGGTCTTATGACGGAATGCGTCATCTGTCTTGTAATGAACTTTCGCCGATATCAGGTATATTCAGATTGCTTTCTTAATCATATTTTCAGTTTCAGATAACACTCTTTAACTCTCTTTCATGGCAACATAGTCGTGGATTTTGCGTATTCAAATGACCAACTTATCAACGATGCAAGAGTTTGGAAGCAAGGAATGAATTCTTATGGAGATGCTCGGGCAAAGGATCAAGCCGGAAGACTGGTAGCTCATGTTTCATCCACACAATTAAACTCAACTCTTCCTGGCCAAAGCTTCGTTCAAGCAAATTCAGATTTCTCTCGGCATAAATGCTCTCAAATTGATCCTTTTTTTTACCAAGGTCAGGGTATTGCCAGAGATGAAGCTTCATATAATCTCACTAACCAGTACTTCATTGGTGCACAACTTGGAAGTTGCAATGGAAGTAATCACCTTCCAGGAGCGGATTCATTGATTGTAGTCCTTAATCCCCCCGAGGAAAATACAAAGGTCTCAATGAACCCCGCTCAACGTCAGGTTATAGATGACTATGTACATATCAGTGGAGTTGGAGGTCAGTTTCACCAAAAACAGGAAGTTGTTGCCTTACCGGCTGAAGCTAGTTTGGAAAATCCAGTGGCTCATATACCGGCTGACATACCCTCTGCATCGTGTGATCAATCCTATCAACACCAAGCATCTCCAGCACATTCAAGGGTGTATCAAAATTGCAACAACTCCAATGATTCTATGAGTATGACAACAAGAGCATTATATGCGCCAGAAATGATTGCAGCTAATCCTACAATCGGTAAAATAACAGGACGAGGGTATGCTACAGAAATGAGTGTAGATAACTTGTATGAACATCAAAACAAAAGTCTATAGATTTTAGATCATTATTTCCTTTCTGTTTAGAACTGCAGTACTACGTTCTCTCTAGTTAGGCGAAGGTAGAAACTTTACAAAATTGATCAGAAGTCACTATGTAAACTTACCTTCAGTTTTGATCCTCTTCTAGTCTTTAATGTCATCAAGTTGGATCTGCCAAATAGCAGGAATTATTTGAATCTGTAACTTTTGTTAATGCTAGAATTTCTAGTTCTTCACCTATTCATGGTAGCGAAAACGAATCATACGTTTGCTACTATAATCAACTTCATGTATATAATCATTCTTCAGTACTGCAGAAGGACAAAAAAAAACTGAGGCTCTTGTGCTCTTGTTAATTGTAAAGACATTAGCTCAAGTATGTTTCCAATGAAAACAACTGCAGTTTATCTTTGTTATCTAATTCCACTAGCCAACCATGGCAGCAGATGACTTGGAATGGAGATCGCTGAGTTTTGAATTTGCCGGATTAGGTCCAGTTATTACAAACGCAAAATCCAAAGGATGAAGGAAAGCTTATTATAAGCAATAGGAAACATGTCATGAAAAGGCCAAAACAGTGATTTTTCTGATATAAATTTTCAGAAGATTAGCATGCATAGAAATGTCACTAAGCCCAAATAATAACAGTTTTGATAGATTAGAATAGGAAATCTAAGAAACATTTTGATAGATTAGAATAGGAAATCTAAGAAACATCACATCCTTATCACATATGAAAAAACAGCTCATTTACATAATAGATTATGCCTTAGAAGTTGATAGAGAGGATTTACAGGATGTTTCCTGTCGAGGTGGTGGATCCCCAGATCTAACTGCAAATTCTTTTCCCACCTGGACTGCCACTTCATCTGCCGCTCTCGCCATGCTCATTTCGCCATGTCTCCTTTTCTTTGAACTTGAATTTGAAATTTTCTTTTGGTTCTCACTTTCTCCATCTTTTTCTTCTAGCCTCTTCTGTTCCGTTTTCTTATTTAACTGGGTTTCGGAACTTGGTAACGGAAAAAGTGGAGTTTCGCGGCCACTTAAGCGGCAATACACTCTTTCAACTGTTTCACTAATTTCTTTACCCAGCCCATCGTTATCTAGAATCAACTCCCATACTGACCTGGAAGCCTTTTCCAGCACCGGAGTCCTGCATAGGACAATCAAGAAACAATTTCTAATGGTTTGTCAAGGCCCCTATGAAAATGCCAATAATTGTAGAAGATCCACATACAAAAGAACAAGTTTGATCATCATCGTTCTCAGTTGCTCCTATAGCCACCACAACTAACATCATATAGTTACTCATTTGAATGCTACTTCGTGGTTTGATTCATAACTCAAAATGATTCAAATACAAAGGTTTATTACAGGAAGTAGGAACCCTAAGCCAGCAGTAATTTTGGCATACCTGTGAAAATCAGCTAAATTAACGTAAGCCCATATGGGGAACTTAAGCTGTAGCCATTTTCATAATGTACAATTTTCAAGATATCAGAAGTTTGGAATTGTTTCAATAACAAAAATCAACCAAAACCACATTATGACCGAGTAGATAGTCAAAATCTTAATCAGAATGGAAAAACATTGGATTAAAACTCCATTTGCACTTAAAACCACAAGATTATCAAAGCACACAAATAGGAATGCACGGGATACTAATAGTAAGCATAATGAAAGACTTAAAAGAAGGAAAAACGGTGACATAAGAAACGTACTCAAGCTCTTGACGAAGAGCATCCAGTAACTCTCTTTTGGTCTGTTTCTCTGCTCCGGGAGTATTTAAAACCTTGCTCTGTTCAGCCATTCTTATAGTAGTGTTCTTAAGCTCCTCCTGTGAAGAAAAGAACAGGACTAAACATCAACTCTTTGATATGTCCAGCATCAATGCCTGAAAACATTAACCACCCCTGTCGCCCCGTTTCACTTATTGCCTCACATTAGCAGATTTGAATGATATACACAACTATGATTGAAAGCTTCAGATTGTATAAACACACCAAAGACCTATATATATATATAGACACACACACACACACGCACCATAAAAGTCAGAGATGGAGTATAGCTATATCTCAAACAGCAAAAAATATAAAATGAAAAGGACCGGAATTTTAACTCCAAAAAAGATAAACGGGTCCAAAAGAACATAAATAACTTTTGCTGATACGAATTGAACAGAAACAATTTTAAAACGAAAATTAAAGAAACCCAAATAAGGAATTAGCGAGAAAATGCATGTTACATTGGATTTGAGCTGGTTAATGATCTTCAATCTGAGAGCATCAATTGTACCATCATTCATTAGTTGTTCCAACACTTCTTCTGGGCTTATAACTTGAGAAGAAGATGACGATTCCATCTATAACACCCTCGTTTCTCTAAAGAAACTATCTCCTTTCGGCTTTTATTTATACCCTGATCGAGAGCCAAACCCAGAAAACAGATTAGTCGAAAAGAAAGAAACAATTTCTTGTGAAAGTCAAAGGGAGAGATCTGTATTTCTCGTTAACCCAAAAGAGACAGTAGGAGCTGTAAAACGAAGTGGGCTGGGTCAGCTATTCAGTTAAATCTCATCTCATCTCAATCCAACATTTAATAAAAAGTTCAAATCTACGGTCAACCCAATCCTTAAAAATCATTAAAATACGTTCTCTTGTAGTACATTTGATGTGTACAACATTATGTTAAATTTTATTAAATGAAATTAAACTTATAATAGTATGTTAAATTTTATTAAATGAAATTAAACTTATAATAGTTGTTTTAAAACTTCAACATCATTACTTATTCATCATTGCTTTAAATAAATAGTTATAAGTTGCATGAGATTTTGGATATATGGACCATCTGGTGACATTGGTAAGTTCGTGTGTGAAATTGGACCTTTAATAATTTTGAAACCTAACACAAATCATATGTATATATTATTTTCCCCCAAGTCCTCTTAAAGATCTATATCTTACATAGAAGCAATTACAGTAGGATCATGATACTGGGCATGAAGGTTATCAAGCAAATTATTTGCGAGTCTACAAGTCTTCATGCACGAGACCATTTACGCGAGTTTGTGATCTTCGTTTGATAGATTTATGAGATAGGCCATAGCGTGATATTATATGTTTGCATTTTCTTGTCTTTTGGGGCGTTAGATTGTATATTTGTGGATATGTGACATTTTGGACATTTCTCTTAAGGTTAGATAGTATTTAATTACATTTTTTGATTTTTCAATAACTTATTGGTTGAGATATGTAATTTGATATGGATAAAGATAACAAAGTGACACAATAAATGATTTAAGTCAATGAGTCGAAATCTAGGAGGAAAATAGATCCCGATCAGTATGAATTATACTTATATCGGGTCTGTGATGAGAAAACCCAACATAGAAGTTATATATAAAGGTTAAAGTCTCTTGCAGTTGCTCATGTCATTCGTAAGCATCAGGATTCTTTAACCCGTTTAGAGAGTTTTTACTTTGAAAAAACTGTAAAAAGATTTTATCATGTCCGGGTAAGTTGTTCCCGTGAAGACAATGATAGATTTGTACTCGTTTCGGCTTTGAAAAACTCGTTTGAAGTTTTGGAATAAAAATTAGGTATTTTTTGCATTTCTTCATTTATTTCCCTTATACGTTAGATCTGGGATACGTAACTAAGGTCCAATTATGTATTACATATGGTACCAAAGCGATGATGTAATTGGGTGGTTAAAAACAAAAAAAAATTAGTTTTTCTCCATAAGATTTCTCGAAGAATAAAGTTCTATTTCTTGATTTTTTTTCTTGTTTTTTATGCATTAAAATGATATAAATGTGTTTAGTCTTGAGAAACAGGTTGAAAATGAGCCTCGAAACTAAAAAATCTTAACAGAAACTCACTAAAATTTGCCTTTTTTTGGTGAGGGGGAGAATAGCCTGTTGGAGTTATGTAAATATAGTGCCCTGGAAAGCAAGTGTATTTACATGTAACTTTATCTTCTTCAGTTACAGTT
>JANJEY010000007.1:12258477-12290742 GCA_024703695.1 Erythroxylum cataractarum | reverse complement strand
TCTGTGCGAACGCTGATTTGCTCGCCACGGCGTGTTCATCACATGTCGCGGCGTGCAACCTCATATTCACGCCCGAAACCCAAAAATTCCCATATTTTATGATATAAATCCATCCCAATCCATTCTAAACACTCCAAAACAACATTCTACACTTAACACAACTCATTCCTAACCTTAAATCCATCATTTAATCATTATTTCATAATTACCCAAAACAAAAATCACATTTTCCTTAAAAACCTAAATCATCTGAAACTTAAAACTTCTCAAATAATTAATACCTTAATTCAATGCTCAAATCTAACTCAAATATAACTATTTAAAACATAAATAAGTAGGCACTTACTTGATTAAAGCCTTTAACCTTTGAAAACCACTTCAAATCTCCAATTCCTAACTCAATCACCACCCACGGCAACACCCAAAGCAAAACATCTCTTTATGTTCTTCAACACCAACTAAATGAAATGATTCAAGGATGGAAGAAGAAACACTAACAAGAAGGAACCAAGAAGAAATCAAGAGAAGAAATCACGATGGAGGAAGGAGGAAACTTCAAGTTTTTCTCTTACAGGAAGCAAGCATCGTGATTGGCAAATTCAAAGGAATAAGCTTATAAACCTAAAGGATTTAAGGCTTGTTTGGCAATTCATTTGCAACAAGTCCAATCCGAACAACCTCAATCTAATTTCTAATTCTAATTTCTCCCGAATTTCAATGGTTCATACCTTAATTCCTCACATCATAATTCAAATTACCTCATAGCAATTGTCAATCAAATTCGGAATCGGAATCACAATTAATCAGTCACTAAGCCATTTTTCCGGTCCGGACTTGATACTCCGAAAATTTTAGAAAAATTCCTATAAATCCTCAAAATTAGAAAACATCTAATCACATACTCCAATTTTCAATTCTCAATTCCTAAATTCAATTTACCACTCCAATTCACTAAGCAAAGCACAGTTAACCTTAATCACAAAATCTCCAATTTCACAATCAAGTCGGAAATCTATCATACATGCATGTACATATATATGCTTATGCAATTATAAACATTTATCACTAATGTAGAGGCTATGAATATATGCAAATGCAAAAATAAATTCTAGATGCACCCAGACCTAATCCATCCGAATTACCGATATGCCATTCACACCGATAATGGAATGTTACACCTGTGGCCTGTTTCGGCCTAACCCATTAACATCCCTAATTGTTTCCACAAAATTGACTGTATGGACACTCATGAAATATAATAGACACATAATAACATAAACAAGTGATTTGTTTCCAAAGTGATCCCAATAGGATACACTTCTTTTCTTCTTACCACTCCTTACTAAAATAAAATAAAAGAATAATTCACTTCCTCTAATCTCAACTCAATCTCAATTAATCTAGTCTTTTGGGGAATATGCTTTGTAATCCCTTTTGAAAATAAGAACAAGTCTCCTTCTTCCAAAATAGATAAATGCATAAATAAAACTCCACAAGAAAAGAAAGCAAGATCTGGAAGAACAGTGCACTTAGAATTAGGCCAATTGGTAATAATAATTATGACTTTACACCAAACGCCAGTTCGTATTTAAAGAAAGACCAAATTGTAACAAATTTGTTCTGACATTTCAGTCCCCTTGCCCAACCTTGAAGCTTTCAAAAGTCTCAGATAACTGGGTTAGAGAGAGGCAGAGAGAGGAAGAGAGGGAGAGAAAATGACAGCGGCAATGACGAGGGCAAGCTCTGGCCTCGCGTATCCGCAGCGCTTCTATGCAGCTGCGACGTACGCTGGATTCGATGGATCTCCCAGTGCGGTCAACAGCGTCTCTTCTAGGTTCAAAAGCGACACCGCTTTGCTCCTCTACGCCCTGTACCAGCAGGTTAGAATTTGCATTCTGCCTTGCTTCCATTTTCTATTAGCTTCGATCCATTGACTTGGGGTGACAATCGCATACTAGGCTGATTCACGATCTCTTTTCGTGTTGCTCCTTGCAATGACGCGCCACTTCTTTTCCTTTTCAAAAGCAAATTGCTTGGTGTTATTGCGCATTTTGTATGTGTTAGTGTTAATTATATGTTCATATATTATTATTATTATATTGATAATGTCAGAATTTCCGTATTCAGTAGGCTTCGTTGAAGATCATATATAAACGTTTTAGTGCTCGGAGTTGAATTATCAACTTTAATTTTTCTCTTCGACTGTCTCTATGGATTAGACTTGCATTGTCAGATGGTGCTAGTTTTAAGTTGTTGGGGGCGTACTTTGGATAGATCTAGTGTCAAGGTTCTGATACACTTGTACTTGTTGGATTGAAATGTTTAATTGTATGGTTATTCAATCCGGGAGTACCATTTGCGTATGTTGATAGGGTTATCTTCCCTTCTTTATTTCCATGGATCTTTCGGCAGCTGCATATTGGTTTCTTCTGGCCAGATTTCTGGAGCATGTTGTTATTTATTATTTCATCAACTTACTAATATGCTTGGATTGAGTTGTTGGATGTCTTGGGAATTTAGTGACGATCATTTCATCAGAGATGTTAATTATAAAATCTTATCTGGTTCCAAACGTGATTGCAGGCTACTGTAGGACCTTGTAGTGGGCCAAAGCCTAGTGCTTGGAATGCTGTGGAACAAAGCAAATGGAAAAGGTTGGTGTGCTAACGCTTACATGTTTCTAAGTTCTATTTTTTTTTCTTTTTATAAGTGTAATTCCATACATTTAATCTTGGTCCACATTCACTCTATAACTGTACAGTTTCTTTGCTGTTAACAAATTGATGATCAATGATCCGTATAAGATGCTTCAAATATGTTCTCAAAGTTGGAGCAAGTAATGTGAACATTGAATAACAAATTTTTTGTTCCATGGTCAAATTGTTCTCATTTATATTTCCTTAAGAAGTCCTAGGAAGTTGTATGATGCAATTGTTGCGTGTAGTGACTATATTAATTCAGGATCAAGTGATATCAATTCCCAATCAGAATAAGTTACTTACTAGGCCATCCTCTTTTCCAAGCCTTATCTTGCCTATGATCGCATGGTTTTCGAGAGAAAGTGCAACTACTAGGCAGACCCTCATCCCTAAAGTCTGAATAAATTTGTACATTACCTATGCAATTGCCATATACCTGGACTTGCTAGTCTTTTCCCTTTTCTGTTGCCAATAATACCAAATGAATTATTAGAGTAACAAGTTATATAAATGGTTAGATAGTCTCAAGTCATTTGATATGCCTTTTATGGTTCACTGATATGTTTGTTCACTCTATCCCACTAAAAGTGGTTTTTTTGATCATTTTTATGTTTCTGTAGTTGGCAGGGGCTTGGAGACATGGCCTCCACAGAAGCAATGCGACTGTTTGTGAAGATACTAGAGGTCTATAGCAATGCAAATATCTGCTTTCTGTTCTCATGAGTGATTTTAACGCAAGTTAACTAATTTCTTTGTCATCAACAGGAAGAGCAGCCGGGTTGGTATTCTAGAGCATCTAACTTTGTCTCTACGTCTGTAACGGACATGCAAACCAATGTGAGTACCTTAATTTGGGTTACCATGTTAGTTTGCAATATTAGTAATATTTGATCAGCAAATTAATATATGTGATATCTAAGTGAAATATGCTGGAAGAGATGTATATGATGTGTTGAGCCTAAAGATTCAATAACATTTACCTATATCACAATCTGCAGGACCATGGAGTTTGTGATGGTGGATAATCATCCAGTAAACTGAAATATATTTTTAAAACAGATATGGTGGCTTTTGTTGCTGTCCTTTGATTTCTTTTTTGTATAACATAGCAGAGCATATAGTAGCATGTATGTTAGCAGTTGATTGGGTACTTAAATGGTAACCTTTATCAATTTCTCAACCTTCTTTTCTAACAATGACAGCATGTCTCAAAAGCTGATCCTGCTGAGAATGGTAACTCATTCCTTGAAGCGAAGACCATTTCTACAGAGAATGGTAGCTTTGAGGAAACACATGACAAAGATGTTGTCTTGGAAGGCCTTGGTGCAATTGCTGTCTATGATCAGTGGATTGCACCTACAACATCTGGCCAACGCCCTAAAGCCCGTTATGAGGTGAATTAGATTTCTCAGTGAATTTCTCTTGGTCCTTTCTTTTGTTCTTGTTCTTGTCAATTTTTAGTACTACTAATTCCATTGTTTTCCTCTTAACTTGTCATTACCTTTGCAGCATGGAGCAGCAGTTATTGAAGATAAAATGTATATATGTGGAGGGAATCACAATGGTCGTTATTTAAGTGATCTTCATGTAAGAGTTCATATGCTTTTTTGCTAATATAATTTGTTAAATATAGATAAATGATTCGACGTCATGTGTTGTTCTATCATGTATTTTGCTAAGTTACCATTAGAACACTAGAGAATGGTTAACAGTGTAGGTCCGTTATTTAGATGAAAATCAGTAGGAAGGAAATTACAGGCAACATTCGAGAGGTGTCCTCTCCTTACACATTTTTCTATCCTAGTACATTATGCCTGCCTCATTTCCACTCCCCTCTACCAACTAAATATTCCCTGATCTGACACTCTATGCTAACAACCATGCCACCTTAGCCTTATAGAATCTTTCTAGCAACATAACCAACGACTAATGTAGCAAAAATAACAGATAGCAGCCCTTCAGTGTCTACCTTCAAAATGTTGGGCTTTTCCTCTAATCATTTGGTTGGTTTTCTTTCTTCTTGAGTAGTTGGAAGCAGCCTCTCTACTACTTAATGGTAAGGTTGTTATTGCTGGACCTCTCCAAACTTCACGTTTCAGCGGAATTTTTATTGATAAGTTGTTATTATTGTTGTTGTTCTTTCTTCTTGAGTAGAACAACTTAACTAGAGGCCTATTAATATCCCTTGTTATGATTGTCACCTTGCCCTCAAGGTGAAAAGAAAATTATTGTTGGATGGTGTCAAAGGGCTCTCATGATACCTTAAAATTTGGATATTCTTCCATTTGACTAGTAAGTGGGACTAATAGAATCCTGTCGAGGATGAACCCCGATAGCTTCTTGTTTGACTTTCCATTTCAAATCAACTTAGAGTATTGGAGGGATCCCTAGCTGGGGGTGTTAGTACTTATTGTAGCCTTGAGTTGTGATAAATGAAAAATTGGATGGATGGTGGCTGATTTTGGCAGTCCTAATTTGTATGCCACAGGACCAAATTTTTGAACAATTGGGTAGGGACCAAAATAGCAAGGTGTTAACTTCTCATTTGCTCTCTTGTCTAGCGACTTATTGTGGTAATGGTGAATTTTCAAGTAAACCAGATCACCAATTTGAAAGTGAACATCCCTTTGATGTTCTACTTGTTTTTTCATCTATTCCTATGCCACACTCAAATGCTTGTTGATTTCTTTAAGCATCAAGTCCCGTTCTTTTAACTATTCCTCTACACTTGCGTTATATGTACACCGATTTGTGTACTGCAGTACCATCAGTGATTCCCTTCCATATACAATTTTAAAAGGGGCAAACTTAGTTTCTATGTGAAAAGCATTGTTATACCAATATTCGCACCATGGTGATCACATACTCTAGGTATGAGGTTGTGTTTGTACAAAACAATGCAGATAAGTTTCGAAGCAACAGTTGACCACTTTGGTTTGGCTGTCCATTTGGGGATGGTAGGTGGTGCTGTGTCGTAGTCGGGTTTGTTGTAGTTCCTTCCAAAAGTTACTTTTAAAAACCTTATCTCTGTTGAATATAATAGATCTTGGAAAGGCATGGAGCTTGACAATATGTTGGCCAAATAATTCAACCATGATGACGGCAGTGTAGGGATGTTTAAGAGCGACTAGGATTGACAATTGAACCCAAGCCTAGCCTGGCCCGATTGACTGGTCCTCGGGTTAGGCTCGAGCCCGGGGCGACGAGTAATGAGCAAAAGACATCATTTTTAACTAATTTTTTTTTACCCAATAAATAATGTGAGCACTTTTGGATTGCGAACACTATAACCATGAGTTTCCCTCCATAAACTGATTTCAGGCGAGCATGCCTATTCAAAGCTTGCCAGAAAAAAGCTAGGGGTTGGTTTTGCTGCATCAATACTACCCCTAGCTTGAGCTTGACGCGTTTCTCTTAATAAGAAACTGTTCAAGTATTGTTAGTTGCACCATAGCCTTCTTAAGATGCTGTATAGCTGCAGTCCCTTTTAGGTTAGCATTCACTCCTTCCTTAATTATCACATGACCTAACTATTCAATTGTATTTATGCAAAAATAGCATTTCTTTAAATTAGCGAATAAGCGATGAGTTTTAAGGATGGTTACTACTTCCATCAAATTTTGCACATCAAATTTTGCAAATGGGTCTATTGAGTTGTTGTAAATTAGTACGTTATTTAAAAAAAAAAAACTAAGACCCACTTTTGCAACATCGGTTTGAAAATGTTGTTCATGCCAAACTCAAATGTGTACGTTGGCTAAGTCGAATGGCATGAACAAGAACTCATAGTGCCCATTATGACTGCAAAATGCAGTTTTTGGGATGTTCTCAGTCTTTACCAGAATCTAATGGTATCCTGACTTTAAATCTAGCTTGGAAAATAATCGAGCCCCTCTCAACTCATCAAATAACTCATCCACTGTAGGGATGGGAAATCAGTCAGGTATTGTCTCCTTATTCAAAACTTGATAGCTTACACAATCTTCAGCTGCCATCCTTCTTCTTAAGTATGAGTACCAAGTTCGAGAAAGGACTTATGCTGGGGTGAATAATCCCTGTAGTTAACATCTCATTTGCCAACTTTTCTATCTCATGCTTTTGAGTATGGGGTTATCGATAAGATCAAACATTTATGGGAGTTGTCTCAGGTTTTAAGTTGATTTTATGGCTTTTTCTTGCCACGGGAGAGGCTCATTGACTGGTGGAAATCTTTTTGGAATTCTTTTATCAGCCCTCGCACCTCCTCCGATAGCTGGTCCCTTTGATCCTCCTCCGAAAGGGTTATGCTCCTATCATATTTATGATCTAGTTCCAGGATATTTAATTTAGTACATGCAGATTTTCTTGTTAATTTCAATAGCAGTTACTTTTATCTCTATATATATATATACCAAAACTTTATGGTCACAAGAATTTATTTTCATTTCTTCTTACATGTTTTACCTTTGACAAAAGATTTGCTTGGTGTTATTTTCCAGAACATTATGACTTTGTAAGCTGTCCTAAAATTTGAAACACACGCAGGTTCTGGACATGAGAAGTTGGACTTGGTCAAAGATAGATGCTAAAGTTGAAGCTGAGTCTCAAGAGTCTTCTCCAGCTTCTTTGACCTCTTGTGCAGGTCATTCACTGGTTAGTATACAGATGATTTTACTGTTCTATATGACCATTTAGAAGTCAAGTTTGGATGCAAGTTATATGCTCTTAGATAATATGGATTTATGGACAGATGTGGTATGCTATTGTATGTGTGTGTCTTCGTGTTAAAATAAGATAAATTATCTACTTTATTTTCACAGATACCATGGGAGAATAAGCTTCTATCAATTGCCGGGCATAGAAAGGATCCTTCTGAAACCATGGAGGGTATAGCGCAATAATCAGGAATCTGTTCCTAGTAAATTGTCTTCAGTGCTCTGATGCACTTTCCTTTTCCTGTTGCAGTGAAAGCTTTTGATTTACGAACATTTACTTGGTCAACCTTAAAGACTTATGGAAAAGCACCAGTATGTATTATTTCTTCCTTTAGTCTGTCATTAATCTGTCTGTTAACTATAAAGCAAACTGAGTGAGTTAATGACTGTTCTTTAAAGCTTCAAATCTGGGCTCTGCTGTCTAAGAGGAGGAAAACCAACTTCTGGTTTTATTCATTTCCCAAGACACTGAAGATTGTTAGAGGCTAATTTCTTATTTTTCCAAAGTTATGTATGCTGCTGCATGATATTGAACTGATGTTTCATGAACATCTTACATCTGATTGAAACTAAAATGGAGCTTTGGTCTGGATTTTGGAACCTATATAGACCTAATAGAAATGGATGTGGAGCACGTAATCCTTTTATTTTGTGAGATGGATTATATACTTGTTGATGGTATATATATATTATACTTTTTGATTTCTTAGAACCCTTTTTGTTAATTTGTAGGTTTCACGTGGAGGTCAATCAGCTACTCTTGTCGGTACAAATATAGTTGTTTTTGGCGGACAGAACACTAAGAGAACTCTGTTGAATGATTTACATATTCTAGACCTTGAGACCATGACTTGGGATGAAATTGATGCCATGTGAGAAAATTTCCCAAATTTGAGAAGCTTCAACCCTTATTTTCTTTGTTTAATTTATACTTTGTAGTATATGGTTGTTGAGAAGCATTGTGAAATTAGTATGGGCCATTGAATGAGTTGTTTTCCTTGTTGCTTGAATTGTAGCTTTCTATATCTATTTCTTGGCACGAGAAGGTCAAATATGTGATTTAAAGTTTCATTTCATTCAATTTTGAAGCAATTTATATGCTGAGTGTGGCGTAGTGGTTTTCAGTTTTTGGTCATTAATTTGATGCATTTATATGATTTTATAGTGGCTTGCCTCCCTCTCCAAGATCAGATCATACTGCAGCAGTGCATGCTGATCGCTACCTTCTTATCTTTGGTGGGGGTTCACACGCTACTTGCTTCAATGATCTGCATGTGCTTGACCTGCAAGCTGTAAGATTAAAATTCAATAAAATGCCTATAAACGTTTTGCTGGCATTAGGGAATTTGTTAACATTGTCCTCGTTAATTGATTGTCAGATGGAGTGGACTAGACCCACACAACAGGGGGACATACCAAGTGCACGGGCAGGACATGCAGGCGTTACAGTTGGGGAAAATTGGTTCATTGTTGGTGGGGGTGACAACAAGAGTGGTATGTACTTTTTGCAGCTAGAAAATCCTTTTATCTTTGGTATATGCACCCTGACTGAAAAGGGACAAAATGAGGGAAAGAAATAAATTAAACCAAAGGTGTTTGCTTGTATTGTTGTTACTTGTCGTTTAAAATCATTTGAACAGGGTCATCTTATGTAACTATTAGCCGCATTGGAATAGAAGAGGAAGACTATTCTGTTTTACTTCTCCTTTATGATTTCATGCATGCAAGTTTCTTTTTGTTGACTCTTCTACAGGGGTCTCAGAAACTGTTGTCCTCAACATGTCTACACTTGTTTGGTCTGTTGTAACTTCTGTACAAGGACGTGTTCCTGTTGCTAGTGAGGTACTTCTTACACGCTTACTAGCTTTCTACATCTTAGTGAAAATATTTTAACTGCGTTCTTTGTAGGGCTTGACTTTGGCTGTGAGCTCCCACAGTGGTGAAGATATTCTCGTATCTTTTGGAGGATATAATGGACGTTACAACAATGAGGTTGGCAGTATTTCTAATACCTCTATGTTATAATGCTTAACACTTTTTCCTCTTAATGATTTTTGTATTTCCCTGTTAGGTCAATGTTCTTAAGCCAAGCCACAAATCTACCTTGCGATCAAAGATCATGGAGACTCCTGTGCCTGATAGTGTTTCTGCTGTGCACAATGCAACCAATGGCACCAGGGATCCGGAGTCTGAGTTTGAAGTGGGCCAAGAAGGAAAAATAAGGGAAATTGTTATGGATAATGCTGACATAGAGCCCATGGTATGAGAATTGACAGCCATGTTCATTTTTGGTTGGGTTAGTGTTCATGCTTTATAGTTTTTTGCTGTATCTGGATGCTTCTTGGTTAACATTTTAACATTTTAATTTTGAAGCAGAAATCTAGAGCCCGGGGAAGCAAAGAAAACATTATAGCAACTTTGAAGGCAGAGAATGAAGAACTGGAATCATCATTGAACAAGGAGAAGTTACAAAATCTCCAGTTAAAGACAGAGTTAGGCGAAGCTGATACTCGTAACACTGATCTTTACAAGGTAATTATTTTGAAAAATTTTCTGGTTTAGTTATCCAAGTAAGATGCATATGATAATTTAGATAAAACATTTTTTTTTTCTTGAATTCCATTAATTTTGTTCTCAACACTGCAGGAGCTCCAATCTGTTCGCGGTCAGCTGGCTTCTGAACAGTCAAGATGTTTCAAATTGGAAGTATGTGCTGGCATTTTCTCGTATAATATTTTATTAATCATGTAAAGTTCTAGAAATTATGTAATTGAAGTTGGCAGTACTGAGAAATGCTGGTTACTTGCTGATTTTATGAATGGATAATCGCATGATGCTTAAGATATTAGCTTCAAGTAAAACAGAAAAACAGTTTACAAGGAATCAGAAATGCTGTTTTTAACTATCTACTTGAAATCAACAGGTTGATGTTGCAGAATTACGGCAAAAACTGCAGACTATGGAGACACTAGAAAAAGAACTTGAACTTCTCCAACGACAAAAGGCTGCATCGGAGCAAGCTGCCCTGCATGCCAAACAGAGGCAGGGCTCAGGTGGTGTCTGGGGCTGGCTTGCGGGAACACCTGACAACCTGAAAGAAAATGACGCCTAAATTGTCAAAAAAAAAAAAGGGTCATTGTTAGATTTAATTCTCAATGATTGATTCTTAATTTCTGTTTATCATGCTTTATTTTTCACAAGCCCCTTAAGAGGGGTTTTTGCAGGATTGCATGCATTGTGTTTCAGCTCCGTGATTTGGTACGCCCCTTAATTTTTCTTCGCTATGGTCCCCATTGGACCTGTATTTGAACTGATATTTCATGTCAGTATAGGTTTTTTTTGTCAAAGTTGTGTCGATTACTTCTGAATTAAATCTTGTGAATAATTTTAGTTCCTATGTATCGAACAATACAGAGAGATTGTGATTTCTATTGTTGAATTATATCCTGTTTCGGTCTGGACTTAGTAAATTACAAATTACGTTTTATCACATTTTAGTAGTTCATTTGGATTCAGCATATCGTCGAGTTGGGTACTAAAATTATATTTTAGGATTTTTACTTCTATGTCCCATCAACACAAACAATACAAATGAGCAAATAATATATAGGTAAGTCACTCTTTTAACGTTTTCTGCGAAAAGTTCCTTTTGCTGTGATAGTACGCTGATTACTTCTTTTTACAATTTTACAAAGAGTATGATTATGTAATTTAAACTTGTGATCTTTTGGAGAAAAAAGAGAAACCTTATTAATTATATAAGCTCGTCCTTTGAGATGTCACTTTATCAATTTTTAATTATTAAATAAATAAAATAATATTTTTTAATCAACAAAAAATCAATTTAACCCAAAAAAAAAAAAAAAGTGTCATTGTGAGTTACAACCTTTTGTACTTGATGGGTTGGTGAAGTAAGTGAAGACGAAGAGGCAATAAAACCCTTTAAGTTTTGGAGTATTTTTTAGCTATCTTTGCGGTGGGCTTTAGGAGGAAGGTTAGTTAGATTTATGCATGAGGAGATATGCGAAAATACTAAGATAAATATGGGTGAGTGAGATCGGACTTCGTGCAAATTTTGATAGAGTCTCGGATCTTGTGGAGATTGACTCGACCCAAGCTAATGACTTGATGGACTAAGGACTTAGCTTAGTTTAGGTGAAAGGACTACGACTAGCAAATTTGTTGTGGAGAGCATTAGATCAGGCCAATGTGTTATGTGGATTTCGGTGAGATCATACTGCGTCATTAACGAATAGAGATCGTGAATAAAACTTGAATGATGTGGCGACGACTGAGAGTTAAAGTTGCAGTGTTGAACATTTGAAAATAGTAGAGATCTTCGAGGATAAGGTGCTAGTTTCTTAGTAAAATGTAAACTCTATCTTTCTGTTATCTTATCTTATCATATCAGTTAGAGTCCTATTTAGACGGAGGTGTCGTCTAATTGGTCAACATGATATAATCTGATAAGGATACACGTGACTTTAGCATGATCTTAGGTAGTTCAGATTGAGTGAGATTCTGAATGTAACTTGGAAGGCAAGTTAAAAAGCCTATATATAGCTCAGTCGAGCTTTGCTCTTCTCATTCACTCAGAGAGAGCATTCTTTGCATTCTTTTGACAGAAAGTATATAAAGTTGGTTTTTAACCGTACCTCTGTGTTTCCTTGTTGCATTCTTTTTTTTATTGCTTCCATAGCACAGTTTATTTGAGTGTGCGAGGTAAATACTTCGAGGATCGTTGAAGGCTGAGTCTTGCTTAAGCAGACTTAAATGAGATTGTCGTGTAGAGGGTGTTGGTGATCAGCTTCGGTGAAAGTTCAAGTCCTAAAGGTGACCTTTGTATCAACTGGTATTATAGCTAAACTTGAAGATGGCAGTAAGCAACTTAACAGAACGAATGTCTAGGGTGGAGGCACTCATCAGACCAATTTCTCAGGGAGATGAAGAAGTCACATCTCATAATACTCATTTCAAGATGATGGAGGTGCGGATCTAACAGTTGCAATAACAGATGGCGGATGTGTTGAAGGCACAAGAGGAGTCCCAGTTAGAGATCACTGTGCTGAGGTGTGCCGTTGCCACGATAGATGTCGAGCGAGGGGAAAGCTCAACACTGCAACTTTCCTCTGTAAAGTTACATGAATCTAGGGTGTTCGAAGTTGTGCAGGACAATAAGGAGTTGGAGAATTTCTTGTGGGATATGTAGTAGTACTTTACGACTGTTGGGGTATCCAATGCTAAAAAGGACAATGTAACAACCATATACTTGGATGAGAATGCCAAGCTCTAGTGGAGTATGAGGATCTCTACAGAGATCAGCGCGGGTAAAACTCCCGTAGAAACGTGGGTGCAGATGAAGACGGAGCTCAAGGATCAATTCCTTCCCATGAAACTAAAGATGGATTGGTAAGAGATTATGTGAAATCTTTTAATTCTCTAATGCTGAATATTGAGAATATGTCAGAGGATGACAAGCTCTTCAATTTCCTATTTGGGTTACAACCGTGGGCTCAAATGGAGTTAAGGAGGCAAAATGTGAAGGACGTAGTTGGTGCAATCGCGGTCACCGATGCCTTGGTGGATTTTCAGATGGCAAAAGACTTTAAGGCAAGCTTCTCAAATTCTTCCAAGGGTAAAGGCCACGACCAAGAGGAGAAGGCTGAGGGGAAGAAGAAGAAAGACTTCAAGAAGGATTTCAAGGGAAAAGGAAAACAGAATGGTGGCTCGCAGAATAGGGAGATGTCCTCGAAGAAGGGCACGATTGCTTATTCCTTGTGTAGCGATTCACACTTTGCCAGAGAGTGCCTAAGGAAAGAGAAGTTGAACACCCTAATTGTCGAAAAAAAAGGTGATTCTTTGGATGGTGCAACACTAAATCTGATTGCTTTGCTTAATATGGTTAGTGGTGAGTTAGTTTCCTTTGAGAGACTAAGTTTCCTAGTAGAAAAGATGGTTCAAAAGTTGGGTATATGGGTGTCCAAGGCCCCGATGAGAATTAAAACCCCTGTAAGGAAGGCATAAGCAGTTGCGGGAATTGCGTACAAGTTCCAGTTATCATTGGAAGTTGGTATGCCAACATGGACTTCATCATCATACCATTGGAGGATTTCAAGATGATATTGGGGGTCAATTTCCTTAAAGCAACAAAGGTGGTGCTATATCCGAGTTTGGGAAGTATGATGTTGATGAATGAACAAAATTCCTTCTACGTGAATTTTTATAGGTTTAGTGGTGGAATGAACGATGCGACAACTTCGATAGGACATGTTTCGGCCATGAGCATTGAAAGAAAGGTATGGAGATCTATATCGCTGCCATATGAGAGATTAATGAAGATCAAGTGGTGGGAGTCCCTAATGCAGTTGCAAGTTTATTGAGGGAGTTTCGGGAGGTGATGTCGAAAGAGTTGCTGAAAACTCTTCCCCCTCATCATGAGATAGATTACAGGATCGGGTTGGTTCTTGGAACAATCCCACCTGCACATGCCCTATATAGGATGTCCTCGATGGAATTGGCGGAACTTCAGAAAAAACTTGGTGTTGTTGGAGGTAGGGTTCATCCAACCATCTAAAGTTCCATACAGTGCCCTGGTATTGTTTTAGAGGAAGCAAGACAGTACACTTCGGATGTGTGTGGACTATCGAGCACTGGATAAGGTAACGATAAAAAACAAGTATCCGGTACCTTTGGTTTATGATTTGATGGACATGTTATCAAGGGCGGAGGTGTTCACTAAGCTAGATCTTCGAAGTGGGTATTGGCAAGTGCAGATAGCTGAGGGTGATGAGCAAAAGACATCGTGTGTAACTCGGTATAGATGCTACAAATTTTTAGTTATGCCATTTGGATTAGCTAATGTCCCTGCGACATTTTTACAACCTTATGAATGATGTGCTGTATGACTTTTTGGATGAGTTCAATGTGATCTACTTAGACAACATCTTGGTGTATAGCACTAGCATGGCAGAACATGTGGAACACTTTAGACGAGTGTTCGAAAGACTGAGGCATCATAAGCTTTATGTGAAGATGGAGAAGTGTGAGTTTGCTCAGTTGGAGATCAGATTCTTAGGTCATGTGGTGAGCAAGGGTCAGGTCAGGATGGATCCAAGAAAAGTGAAAGCGATAGTTAAGTAGAAGGCTCTTACGACAATACGAGAATTGCGGAGTTTTCAAGACCTAGTGAACTACTATAGGCGATTCATAGTGGGATACTTGAAGAAAGCGGCACTATTAACGAACTTGTTGAAGAAGAAGTAAAAGTGGTTGGTCGAGTGCATGCGAGGAAGCATTCGAAAGACTTAAAGCCGCTATCTCATCCGAACCTATGTTGAAGCTGTCCATGTTAAATCTTCCATTTGAGGTACATATTGATGCTTCAGACAAAGCCATTGGTGGAGTCCTTGTACAGGAGGGTCATCTGGTAGCATTTATGAGTTGAAAGCTCAATGGTGCGGAGCAGCGTTACTTGATGGATAAGAAGGAGATGCTTGTGGTGGTGCATTGTCTTGAGACATGGTGAGGGTATTTGTTGGGAACTAGGTTCGTTGTCTGAACGGATAATGTAGCTAACATATTTTTTAGGACCTAAAAGAAGTTTTACACAAAACATGCCCGGTAGCAGGAGTTTCTTGCCGAATATGACTTTGTGTGGGAGCATAAATTAGGGAGGCACAATAACGTGACAGATGCCTTGAGTAGGAAGGAGGTATTTGCGATCCTTTATTTGATCATAAGGGTAGAGTCTAACCTATTGGAGCAAATCAAGGCGGCTTCGTCACTACACATAATGTACTGTAAGTTGATTTCTCGAGTTAAGGAAGGTGTCATATGCAAGTTTTGGCTCGATGATGATGGGCTTTTGATGACTAAGAGTAGTCAAGTGTATGTGCTGAGCTTTGGCGGATTGCAGAAACAATTATTAAAGGAGACACATCTCGCAGTGGACTGGTCACCCAAGAGTCCAACAGATGTTAGTGCTCCTGTCTCGTTCTTAAGTTTGGCCAAAGATGGAGAATGACGTGGAATGTTACGCCAAGACGTGCCTCGTGTGTTAATTGGATAAGCCGGAGAGAAAGAACAAAATCAGTTTACTACAACCCTTATCCATACTCGAGAGACCGTGGATATCGATTTCAATGGATTTTATTAGTAAGTTTTTAAAGGTGGACAACATGACATCAATCATGGTGGTGGTTAACAGATTCTCTAAGTATGTGATCTTCGTGTCGAATCCTGTGACTTGTCCCTCAAATGTTACGGTCGAGTTGTTCTATAAGAACGTGGTCAAGTATTTCAGAGTACCAGTGGATATTGTGAGCAACTGAGATGCTAGATTTACAGGCCGATTTTGGATGTCCCTTTTTAATATGATGGGTTGTTATTTGAAGTTTTCAAAGGAGAATCACCCACAAATGGATGGCCAAACAGAATGAATCAACGGTTTGTTGGAGGAGTACTTGCGGCATTATGTAAGTGCAATTCAACGTAATTGGTTAAGTTTACTTGATACTGCAAAGTTTTGCTATAACTTGCATAGATCTTCAGCTACGGAGAAAAGTCTCTTTGAGATTAAGTTGGGACAACATCTTGTTACACCATTCAAGATTGTTCAACAAAGTACAAATGGAAAATGTCCTCTAGCGCATAAGTTTGCAATGGAGAAGCAAGAATTATTGGTTGAGGCGAGGGACAATCTTCGTAAAGCTTCTCGACAGATGAAGAAGCAAGCAGATATTTGGAGGAGACCGTTAGAGTTTGATGTGGGAGATAAAGTTCTGTTGAAACAAACCCTACAGATTTGGAGGAAGATCTCGAGCAAGCAAGTTCATAAGGGTTTGGTGCAGAAGTACGATAGACTGTTTAAAGTGTTGCATAAAATGGGGAACATGGCATACGGGTTGAAGTTGCTCGAGTAGTTAAAGGTACGCCCTACTTTTCATGTTAGTTTCCTCAAGCCTTACTATGAGGGCGTGTCAGATTCAAATAGGAGTCAGGTGAAGCGAGCTCCACCAATTGTGGGAAAACAGTTCGAGGATCAAGTGAAGAAGATCTTAGATCACCGGACAATGGTTCAACATAAGAAGAACCAACGGACTAAGTTCTTAATACAATGGAAAGGTAAACCTATCGTGGAAGCTACATGGGAGAAAGATACGACCTTGTGGCAGTTCGAGGACCAAGTGAATGCTTACCTTTAAACTAATTCGACAAGGGTGTCGAATCCATCTGGTGGGGGTGGTTTGTTAGACTCTTAAGTTTCACAACACTTCTTAGCTACCTTTGCGGTGGGCCTTAGGAGGAAGGTTAGCTGGATTCATGCATAAGGGAGGCATGTGAAAACTCTATAGCAAATGTGGGCGAGTGGGATCAAAATTGGTGCTAATTTTGGTATAGCCTCAGACCTTATGAAGATTGACTCGACCCAGACTAAGGACTTAACAGACTAAGGACTTAGCCTAACTTGGATGAAAGGACCATGACTAACGGACTTATTGTGGAGAGCATTGGATCAGGCCAATAGGCTATGTGGGCTTCGGCTAGATCACATTGTATCATCAACGGATAGAGATCGTGGGAAGATCTTAAATGATGTGGCGATAACTAGGAGTTAGAGTTGCAGTGGAACTGAACATCTGAAGATAGTAGAGATCTTCGAGGATAAGGATGCTAGTTTCCTAGTCAAATGTAAACTCTATCTTTCTGTTATCTTATCTTATCAATTAGAGTCCTATTTAGACAGAGGTGTTGTCTAATTGGTCAACATGGTGTAATCTGATAAGGATAGACGTGATCTTAGCACGATCTTAGGTAGTTCAGATTGAGTGGGATTCTGAATGTAACTTGGAAGGAAAATTAGAAAGCCTATATATAGCTCATTCGAGCTTTGTTCTTCTCATTCAATCAGAGAACATTCTTTGTATTCTTTTGAGGGAAAGTATATAAAGTTGGTTTTTAACTGTATCTCTGTGTTTACTTGTTGTCTTCGTTTTTTATTGCTTCCATAGCATAGTTTCTTTAAGTTTGCGAGGTAAAAACTTCGAGGGTCGTTGAAGGTTGAGTCATGCTTAAACGGACATAAGTGAGACTGTCGTTCAAAAGGTGTTGGTGATCAGCTTTGGTGAAAGTTTGAGTCCTAAAAGTGACCTTTGTATCAGGTGGCACTAATGTCTTTGGTGGTCACTCTCACAAGTAAGTAGCAACATATTATATTTTTCTTTAGGATTTTCAAACCCATATTACTTATGTTCAAAATACAATTTCTTATCATCTGCTACCACCTTAAACACAACTGAATTCTTTGGTTTAAGTTTTCTCGTAGAGTTTCAAAGCTCGAATCTTTAGAAAGAAAACAATAGTAGAGTAAGAAAAGAAAGCAAAAGGTTGAATTTCAAATTTTTTTATTATAATACAATTTAAACCTTAATATTTCAAAATGCTTAATTTCAATTTTAAAGTTTTCAATACGTTTAAAATAAATTTAATATCAACAATAACAATTCAATGTGAATTTTCCTAAGGTGTAAGATCTAGAAGATTTAGAAATACATAGCCTTATCCTAATTAGTAGAAATGTTGTTTTCAATAAACCCACTGAAAAAAGTTTTTGAAAATAGTTGGAATAAAATAAATAAATAAATAAATAATTGCATAAACGGCAAAATAAAAAACAGAAACAAATAATAATAAAATAAATTAATAAAGATAAAAGTAATTAAATAAATAAAAAGATAAGCAAGAAAACAAATAATAAAACAAACAAATAATTAAAAAGAAAAAACGAAATAAAGAAATAAAATAACTAAATAAGGTATTAATGCTAACGAAAATCACAATAATTGAATAAAAAGGTTTGAAAGGTCTATGAAAAGATAGGGACTTCTCTATGTAGAGTCATTTACTCATATCCTAGTTCGTCAAAGTTCTTTATTGAGGGCTAAGTCTACATTAAGAAGTAATATGGACTCCTTAATTTTGTTAACAAATTAATTCATTGAGATGATATCTAGATCTTAATTCTTTAGCGAAATGTGGATTAAAATTAAATTCCAAAGGTTAGAAAAGCCTTTTGATGACTAAGCCTAACTTTTAGAGAGAAATGATGTTTCTAATCTTTTTCTCTCTCCAAATGATAGGTAATGTCTCATAAAAATTAAGGTTTCTTCTTTTAAACACCTTTTATATCACCTAGGACATGATTTAGAGCATGGTCTTTGTCCATATTGTAGGCCTTGGTGATTTATGTGAGTGATAAACATGAATTCTAACACAATTTTGTGTCCAATTTATGGACATTAATTCTTCTTTGAAATGAAAATAAAACCTTTCGCATGATCATATCTCTAAACTGTGAATCTCACTATTTATTCTTTGACTTACATAAGGTCTCCTAAATAGTTTTGGTCCACACCATGTCATTTACTATGTTTAATCATTTTAGCACAAGCTAAAACACAGGCATGGACAAATTGTGTTCCTCCAATAATTACAATTTTCTTAATGTTTTTCTTAGAAATTACCTCTAGTTTTGGAATCATATCATATCAAGGTCAAATTTGCACAATTAGATGAAAAATTACTAAAAAATAAATAAAATAAGGTAATTTAATATTAAATAGAGCAAAATACTTGCAAAAACTATGTGCATAATTCATGCACATCAATGATGATGAGTGCAAACAACAATGTCTTCAAGTAATCTACAAAAAAATGTTTAGGCATTGAACAAAATAAGGATACTAAAAATATTTAGGAACACATCATTTTATTTGAACTTGTATTTAGAACCTTTGGGTGCATATTGAATAAATTTTCACTGTATGTAATAGCTTAGAAATTTACATATTTAAAACAAATCACTTGATGATCTAATAACTTAAAGTCAAGTCGTGGGCAGGTCATGAGGTCGATCTAAATGACATTACATCCTCTAGCATGCCTATGCTCTAGCCAATCATCCTTTTCAAAGTTAAGGTAAGTTATAGCTATCCTTACTATTAGTCGAACGTTTAAACTATTAGAATGGAAGGCTTTAGTAAGACTTACTTCACCACTTGCAACACCCTTTGAGAGTAATATACAACTTTCTCTCTAAAAGAAAGCACATTTGTACGAAATTTTGTCCTTTGAGTCATATTGAATGAATGGCTAAAATTTATTATTTTGGATTTTTAAATTAAAGGAAATGTATTTGTTCCTCATAGTACAAGTAGGTTTTGGGCTTTACACATTCATTCACTATTTCTTCTTAGGTGAGTTATATTAAATCTTGAAGCTATTTTATTTATGTCCTTTTTAAAGCCAATTTTAACCTATTCTTTATGAATCTTTAAATTGATTCCATTTTATCTATCGCCATTTTGATGCCATCGCTTACTCTTCTTATAACACCATTTTATACTCAGATTTTTGAAGTTATAGATGATAGAGCTCCAAGAATTGGTGAAAACAAGAAAGATGAAAATACATTTACACCCCTACAATAAAGAACAACATTGCATAGGAGCCTATAAAGGAAGGAAACTTAAGCTTTATACCTACCAAACCAAAAGAACTAGTTAAGCAATTAAGTTGGAAACAAGTTGTTAGAGAGTCTTTAGGTACATCATTGTATTAATGCCCCTAACATCTTTAAAGGTCATGTCATAGTCTCACCAAAACTAGAGGTAGCAAAAGAAATGGACAAAATTTATAACTCAACACTTGGGAGATTTCCCTTGGAAAAGACCTCCCTTTTTATAAGTAAACACAAAATGTAATATCCCACAACCATAGAGCATATACCAACATTCTAGAGAATATCTAAGCACATGCCCTAAAGAAGCGACATGTTAGAGCAATCACATCAACTTATCATGGCATCATATAGAACATAAGCATTTCAAAGAACTAAGTTTCCTCATATTATTCATAGCCATAAGCTTACATTGTCATTACATTATATAATCCATGTATTTACATTACCAAAGATGTAGCACACCCTTATCATAGAGTATACACTGGGACGCCCGTAGATCATTCCGATACATATCCTACGATAAGAGTGAACTACGAAAAATCACTACTGTACCTCACATGGCATCAAATCATAAAGCATCAATACTGAAAATCACTAATTTTTAAACCATAAATTTTTCTCATTTCATATCATCAAAAGCAGTAATTTACATAACTGTCAGTTTTTCACTGTCTGTACATTATTCCAAAAAAAATATACTACAAAAGCCTAACTAGGTCATCCCTCAAAAAAGAAATCTACTACAAAAAGCATAACTACAGATGCATTTCAATTTCTTGTTTATTTTTAAACTAAGGCTTGAAATTCTTTGAATTTTTTAAGAACCTAATCTTTGGTCTTCAAAAATAAATCTAAAGTTTCCTAAAATGATCATCAATAATGGTGAAAAATAAAGTATACCACCATGTGATCTCATCAAAGGACCACAACTATTACAGTGCACAAGCTCTAATAAACTTGACTTTTTAAAAGGAGAATAAATCTAAAAAGAAACTCTTATTTGTTCCTAGCCAAATAATGAACACACTTTTCTAACCTAGCTTCCTTAATCCCAAAAAGTTTTTTTTTCTTAGCCAATTAATTAATCCTTTTTGCTCCCATATGACTTAGTATTCTCTACCATAATTTTAGTGATGTACTCTCCATTGTATTCATCAAGTCACGATAAATAGAACATTGCATCATGTACAAGTTAGAGGACTTATTACCTTGGGCCACAACCAATTAAATGTTAGTAAGTTTATATGACCTATTAGTGAATGTATTGCAATAACCATCATCATTAAGCTGTCCTATAGAGATATGGGATAATCAACCCTAAAGTACACAACCTTTTGAGATTTTAAAAGCTTAATAATTTAGATCAAAATGTTAATTTTTACTGATATGAATAATAGATGGACATTCATGTGGCATTTAGTAGACACACTACATCATCACAAAAAACCTTTTGAACTAAATGGTTATAGTTTTAAAAGGTTGGTCACTTAATTAAAAAATTTAAAAGCTTAGGTATTGAATTGAAAAAAATCTTAAAAGGTTAGGCATTTTTTAATATGTTATCCTAAAGATTAAATTCAAGTACATATCATGTATATGTTTAACATGTTTAAGAACTAACTTTGGACCATTGTTAATCTTCAAGCAAATTATTCTCATGTTATACACTACAAGAAAATCATAAATTATCGATGGAAAATTACTGACAGATCAAATACCATAGCTAATTGGTGAAGAAAAATCAATATCCGTTAGTAACACTATCGTGAAAATTTTTCATTTTGCGATGGACAAAATTTCCATCGGTAAAGGTGTAGGGAAAATATGCTGGCAAATTTTCCAATGGAATATAGCGATGAAAGAGTTATACTTGTTAGTAAATTAGGCGAGAATGTTTGCTACAATAAACTAGCGTAAGGGATTTACCAATGAATCTATGTTCTGTTAGTGAATTTCTGACCGTATAACCACTCCGTCGATAAATTTACACAAAAATGCTTGGTTTAAGAATGAAGCATTGGGTTTACTAACGGTAATGTATTCCGTCGGTGATGTTTCGACGGTCTGGGCACTTTGTCGTTAGCTTGAACTTAATCATTTTAAATAAATAAAAAATGATGTTATTTGGTTTAAAACCAAACGAAGTTGTTTTCGTTTGGTGTTAAGCCCATCCTAAACCTTCAGTTTGTGGATTTAAATTTTAAATATTATTAATCTAAATTAAAGTATTGTTAATCTAAATTTTATGTATTGTTAATCTAAATTATTAGCTTTAGATTTTAAGAATTTTTAATCTCTATCATTAATACATATTCTTATTGGTTATATTTGGTTGTTACATTCTTAAAGTTGGGTTTATCAACGAATTAATAATTTGAATTATAGTTCCAAATATCTGAATTTTGTCAATGGATTATTTCATTAATACTATCTGAATTGATTAGGTTCTAGTTACTTTTCATGTTCTCGCCCAATTTTTGGTTGGATTTTTTTTATTTTTCTTTACGTATATATGTTTTGTGATGGGATTGATAAATGAATGATTTTAGAGGTTTTGAGGAATTTTAATATAGGATATTGTTTGAGTTGTCTTGCAAATGGCATTATGGATTGAGGACTATGGTTTTGTTTATGTATCAATATAGGAGGGGTTTGAATGATAAACAGATATACTATGATATTACTACATTTTTAGAGGTTCATATGGTCAATTATTAACTTCATATAGGAAGCATTTTAACATTTTTATAGTTGCTAAATTTCCATTTTACATATACTTAATATTCGATGTTGCATCACTCATTTATGCTAACAGGAGAATATATATCATGATTATGAATTAATTTGTTAAATTTTTTTATGTTTTTAAATCATGATGAGATGATCTAAGTCCATAAACTACTAAAACAAAACACTTAACTAAAGTTACAATATGAAGATTATTTATTTCAAAGCTTTTGATTCTATTAATTGGAACTTCATTCTAGCTTTTAGGATTTCCTATCTAGCTTACTTGGGATCTCCTGTGAGACTTATCGGTGAAACAATATCAAGTACCATAGTTTTGAAATCAATTATAGGTAATTAATTCAATCGATTAATACTTCAACTTCGATGTGATTAATGCAAACTTAGTATTAACACAAGAAATTAATACGTTTTATAGTCAAGACAATTCTTTCTATAATAAACCCCCTAAGATGGTATATAGGCTGAAAACCCTTGATGCAGCTCCCGTGAGGTTTATAATGAGAACTTGTTTTCTTGATTCACAAGTATAAACAATGCCACGTACCATAGTCTTGAAATCAATTATAGGTGATTAATTCAATTGGTTAATACTTAGGGGATGTTGTGTAAGGTTTAGATGTTCTGTAAACTTTGGGGAACATGAAGGATACTAACCTTGGAATCATTGTTTGAAATTAACTGTTTTGCAGAAAAGAGTAATGTTGATAGATCTTGGATATATAGACGATTAACAACTGATGGTTTCATTAATCCTGAGTTTGTTGAGGGAGTTGAAGCTTTTATTCATTATGCATATTCTCAACCTGCATATGGATAGCCTAAAGTTCATATATCCATGTAAAAAGTGCAAACACATTCGTTTCTTTCCTATTGATGAAGTGAATGGGCATTTGCTAAGAAAAGGGTTTGTCCTAAATTATTTTGAGTGGATACAATGTGGGGAACCATTGATTTGTAGCACCTCAAAGGGTAATGAAATACAATCATTAGTGAACTTAAATGAGTTTGAAGGGGGGATTGGATTTAGAACAAATAATGTGGATGTAAATGAAAATCCTTACATGCAAATGGTTTATGATGTAGTTGGTTATACCTTTCAGCAAATATAGAAAGTCTTAAAGAAGAACCAAACCCACATGTAAAACAATTTTTTGATTTACTATACTCAGCTGATCAAGAATTATGGCCAAATTATAAGATAATGACTCAAGTTTCTTTGATTGCTTGATTATTGAACATAAAGTTTGAAGGGCTTATTTATGATCGTAGGTTTGATAGAATTCTTAGATGGTATAATGAACCATTGCCTCCTGATCATACAATGGTTGATAGTTTTTACAATATGAAGAAACTTATTAGGGTCTTGGTTTGCCTGTTAAAATGATTGATTATTTCAAATTGGGATGTATGTTGTATTGGGAAGATGATGTGGAATTACAATAGTGCAAATTCTATGGTCAATATAGGTTCAAGCCTAGAAAACGTTATATGAAACATAAATTAGAAGCCTAGAAGTGGATGTATTATTTTCCGCTAACTCTGAGACTTCAAAGATTGTACGTTTATGATGTTACCGTTTCTCACATGATATGACATAATGAACATAGACAGGAAGATTGAATAATGAGTCATCCATAAGATGCACTAGCATGGAAACATTTCAATGACACCTATTATGAGTTTGAATCTGAAAGTCGAAATGTTAGATTGGGATTGTCGATAGATGGATTCCAACCTTTTGATCAATCTGGCTAGCAATATTCGTTGTGGCCAATTATAATTAATCCTTATAATTTTTGTCTATAGTTGTATATGAAAGAGGCATATATGTTCTTAATAGTGATTATGCTAGGGCCTATAAATCTAAAACATAAAATTGATGTATTTTTGCAACCATTGATATCTGAATTGCAGCATGTTTGGGAATATGGTGTTGAGACTTATGATGTGTGGTGTTGATAAGGGCTTTGATGTAGATCATTAGTGATTTTCTAAAATATGCTATGTTGTCTAAATGGAGCATAGCAGGAAAATTGGCATGTCCTTATTGTGACAATGATTCTGATTCGTTTTATCTTCCAAATGGGGGCAAAACATGTTGGTTCTACAATCACAAGAATTTTCTTCCTCCGGATCATCCATTTAGAAGCAATAAACAAAAGTTTATTAAGAATATAATGGTAAAAACACCTCCTCCCCCTAAAAAAGTTGGTGAAGAGATATTGTATGAGATTGAGGAAGTAGGCTTCCTGAAAGTTACAGAATTTGAAGCTGATGAAGATATTACAAGCATTAGTAAAAACTTTGGTTTGAAAAAATGAAACATCTTTTGGGATTGCCATATTGGAAAACTAATTTTATACATCATAATCTAATTAAAAAAATATTTTGACAATTTGTTTAATACCATAATGAACATTGAAGGTAAGATAAAAGACAATGCAAAATCATGAGCTGATTTGAAACTTTTTTGTAGAAGGAATGAGTTACATAAAGATCTTCGTACCGATAAATATCCGAAAGCATATTACACTTTGGACAAAAAATAAAAGGAAATATTGTGTGAATGTTTGAAAACTCTAAAGTTTCCTGATGGTTATGTTTCAAACTCAGCAAGGTGTGTGGACCTGAGGAAGTACAAATTATTTGGGATGAAAAGTCATCATTGTTATGTTTTTATCCAAAGGCTAATTATAATTGCATTTCAAGACTTGCTAGTAAATAAGGTTTGGGAAGTAATAACATAATTAAGTTTGTTTTCAAAAGTTTATCATCATCTGAAATTAAGTTGGCTGAAATAGAAAAACTGGAAAAGGAAATTCCAGTAATTTAGTTCAAGTTAGAAGGGATTTTTCCTCCAAGCTTCTTTGACTGTATGAAAAATCTACATATGTATTTAACACACGAGGAAAAACTAGCTGGTCTAATTCAATATCGATGGATGTATCCGTTTGAGAGGTAATTTAAGAAAAATGATTGTAATTGAAGTAATAACATGTTTTAACAACCCTATTCACTGATATAGGTTTTTGCATCACTTGAAGAAAAATGTCAAAAACAAGGCTAGAGTTAAAGGTTTGATTTGTAATGCTTATTTAGTGGAGGAAGCTAATATATTTTGTTCACATAAAAGAAAGAAAAGTTTCTCGTAATGACAATAGGGGAGGAATGAGTGATGCTGATAGTCACTTATCCATTTTCACATATCCTGGACGAACATATGGATGTTTAACAAGAAGAATGATAACAAATGAAGAAATGGAGGCTGACCATGATTACATTTTATTGAACTGTCAAGAGGTTTAACTTTTCATGCAATAAGTTGAAATTGATTATTTGGGTTTTGAAATTTAGTGTTATTCATAACTGAAATACATAATAATGTTTTTAGATTATATAAGGAATTGTTTCATTAGCTAATGCCCATAAAATATAGGATGATATCAATATAGAAGTTAGAAGATATTTTCCTTGATGGTTCGAGAAATATGTAAGTTTTCACTTACAAATATTGAAATGATTGAATTATAAGATTTAAGTGTTCAAAAGACATTATACTATTTAATATGATAATTTCTTTTACGTAGGCCTTAGAAAACCCAATAGAAAACAAGTTCATGTGTGATCTTGCGAAGGGAACTTTGCGAACTGTTAAATTGTATTCAATATATTTCGTTAATGGATATAAATATCATATAGAATATCATGATCATAGCATGTCAATAATAAATAGCGGAGTTTGCATATAGGAAGAATTGATGGATTACTATAGAAACATTATTGAGATACTTGAAATTGAGTACCCTGTATTGTCAATAAAGCGAAGTGTGATATTTAAGTGTGACTGGTTTGATCTAACTCCAAATGTTGGTAAAAGCGTGCATAGCTGATACAATCTAGTTGAAATCAACAGGCGAAGAAGATTTAGACAATTTGAACCGTTCGTGTTGGCAATGTAAGCAATCCAGGTGGATTATGTCCCTTTTTTCGACTTACGGTGAGATAAGTCAGATTGGTTGGTCGTTTGCAAAGTTAAACCTAAAGATTTTTTGAATCACATGGAAAAGGAGAATAAAGAATTGAAAGTGAAGCATTTCAAGAAGATGTTTATGAAATAAATGCATATGTCACATATAATGATAATGAACCTTTGAACAATGCATCTAATGAATATATTGAAATTTCATTTGGAGAGAATGAAGGGGGCCAGAGATCTAAAGAGGAGCCTAAGTTTGATTCTAATTCCTAAAAAAAAAAGATGATGTTGATTTACAATTAAGTGATGATAGTAATTAATTTGTGTTTGTAATTGAATATTATATTCAACAAATCAATTTTTTCCTTTTCAATATAATGTGTAAAATGTTGAATTCAAATTGTTATAATTCTAAAAAATTCAATCAAGTATGAATTTCATGTTGAAATATGCCACTGAAGAGAAAAAAAAAATAATGTGACCAAGGTTCAGACAACAATTCAAAGCTACTTGCTATCCAGGTGAAGCATCACATTCTGCAGCTAGAACTGAATCACCTCCTCCCCCTTCATCTACTACACTTGTAGATGAGATTTCACCTTTCGTACCAACTGCTACACCATCCACCTCCCCTACATCATCCATTACCCCTACATCATCTACTACCCTTAGAGCGATAAAGATATCAGGGATAAATAATGTGGATGAAGGAGGCCATCAGCCTGAAGCTAAGGGACCTGATGAAAGACCTTAGATCATAATTGTCAATAATCTGTAAGTAAAAGATACATGAAACACTATATGTTTATAATTAAATTATAGGTTTAAATTTTAAAAATGGTGCAAAATTATTTATTTTTATATTAGGTTGATTCCATCTGGACGTATTCAAGAAACATGACATCTAATTCAAGAGGAAGATTGATCTTGAGGGTTATGTATGGAAGAATATCTCTTAAGTCACAAAGGAATTTTACGATTAAGAGTTTAAGGTACAAAAAATATATTATTTTCTTTTTTAATTGATTTTATACATTAATTAGATAAATATTATTATATTATAAGTATTTATCGAATGTTTTTCTTTTTATTTCGGAAAGAATTTTTTTGAGATTTTGAATTTGACGAGGTCATTTATAAAGTATGAGAGAGACGAGCACGTACGCATTATTGGAACTTTGTTAGTGTGATACACAAGGCTCGTATATGATTGCCTTATAGTTCTGAACAAATATAGAGTTGTTGGTAGCAATATTGGACATCACTTGAGGCAATGTCTATTTTAGAACATAATTTTACTAACAAACGTGGAGGATCGGGGGGAGAGAGTCTTCTTGTACATACGGGAGGATCTATTGCCCACCAGGAGCATGTAGAGAGACTTTTAAGTATTTATACATTTACATTTATATTCATATTTTTTTACTTTGCTATATTTCAATTTAATTTGATGTGTGAATTTTGGAATGAAAATATATGTATTACGGAGAATGATAATGTTATAAATGTCCGATCCCATATATAGTTGTGTTGTTGAGTTATTTTCTTGGTTTAACAAGGGGTAAATATCATAAAAATAGAGGAAACTCTGTCCAAATTTTTATAAATTCTAGTTTGCTTATAACATTTTATTCTTATGCAGGAAAAGTCTATAGATATGAGGCCTATACCTTGTCAACTCTTTTTGCACACTCACATTAAAAAGCATGACGTGTGACATTCATCAATAACAGATGTAGAGAACTAAATGTATGCGAAATTTATGATTTAATATTAATGCTTAATAATTATCACTTACTAATATAAACATTGCCTTATGATATGAGCAAGTATAAGAAAGCATTCAATGACAGTCTCAGTAGTCTGAAGATGTTGATGACACTTAAAGTTATCTTCATGTAGTGGGTAGTAGGGACTGTCGTGGAAGGATATTCAACTTAGGTTCATTTTCGAACACATATCGCAATCCTTCACACCAAAAACAACAACATCTAGTAGGAGGTCCACAACCAATGAAGTCCATGAACTTCAAAACACAGTGCATACATTGGAAACTCAGTTGCAACTGTCGATGAAGTACATAGCTAAGCTCCGTAATGAGATGGATGAGTTACAGGAGAGGTAGCATCTCATCGCAACAATCAGAGCATTCGTGGTCACCAAATTGATAGTGTACTTATAGTCATTTCATTTGAATTACAAATACTTATTATGTACAATTTAATGTTTTTATTATCAATTAAGATAATTTTAACTTTATATCATCAATCAACTTTATGTTTTAAAAAATTAAATGTATAAACAAATCAAAATATTATGCACAAATAATTCATAACTGTTTAAATTATGCATTAACCATAAGATCAATAAATAAAATTTAATGACGAGATATTTTTAATTTTTTGTTAATTTACTGACCAAAAAACAAAAGTGTGTCAGTCAAATTAATTCTATTTATCGACAAAAAATAACAAACTGTATTTTTTTGTTAATTTGTTGACCAAAAAACAAAAGTGTGTCAGTAAAATTAATTCTATGTACCGACAAAAAATAACAAACTGTTGGTAATATTGACAGTAAGTAATAGACGGAATAACCAATTCCGTCACTAACTTTACCTGCAGGATTTGCTGCAGAATAACCATCGGTATACTCGCAGATAGAATAAACATAACCATAAATAATGTTGTAATAAACTTGCCGACATAATAACCAATACCTTCTATAAATCTACCGATAGACAAATTTTGACTGTCGAAAATTTATTGACAGTCAATCGCATAAACAATCGTTGGTATGTTCATTGACGGTTATATAAATTGTCCATCGGTACATTTACCGACAAGCATTCTGTTATTTGTTAGAATTATCACCTACAATCATTTCTATGACGCCTTGGTCCGTTGGTAAATTTAATCGCTACATTGTCTTGTCAACAGAATGTTCAAGTTTTTTGTCGGTAATATCTGTTGCTAAATGACATTTTTCTTGTAATGTTAACCACCATAATCTTGCCACCATATTGCCTATCTTTATTACTCCAAAATCACTAAGAGTATACTAAGCGAAGAACTTCTTCCTTAGTATGATATGATATAAAGCATCAATATCTATAACCCATCTAGTCTCATGACACACTAAATTGATGACATTCTCATCATAAGAAACAAGAAGATCACCATCAATAATATTTACAATATGGTTCATTGTTACCATCCTTGTTTTTCTATCTCATCTCCTTTTTTTCCAATTGAAATAGTGCTTCTTTATGTAACTTGCTTTATTATAATAATCACAAACAAAGTTCTTGTACTTTTATCTTGATTTGCTTATACTTTTCTCTCTTTATCCTTCTAACCTTTGAATTTACTCCTCCGTTATCTTTGGTGACTAAAACATCTAACTATGACGAGGATAAAGATGAGCCTAAGATCTTGTTCTCAATTCTTCATTTAAAATTAAACATATTCAATAGTCATCACAATACTAAAAACATAACATGTCTAAGAAGCATAAATTTTTTTACAATAATCTAGTGAAATACTGAGCAACTAAAGCCTTTATATCTCATCTTCAAATTTCATATCCATTTACTTCTGATCAAGGGCACCCCATAAATCATTTAAATGATTGAAAGTAGGAATTCTCTCACCCATCATATTATACAAAGTCCTAGCCTTTTTTTCCATGAATTTTATAAATGAAAGTAATAAAATGCTATGAGAAGATGATCCTGAACATGAACATGAAGTTGGAGTTAAAGAAAATGAACTACAACGATATTGATCTTGAATTTTGTCCAATTTGAGTTGATAATCATCATAAATCATAATAGAATTATTTAATGACATCAACATGCTCTTAAGCCTGATCACCATAAAACATGTTACATATAAAATTAACTCCCTCCATTTTGTATCTCGAGTCTAACACATATATGACTGCAACATTATATCTAATCATATACCCATAAGAATTCAACTTCTTAGTCATCTGCTTTGTCATAACTTGGATCGCCTCATTGGAATCAAACATCTAATCAAATAAAGCTTTTATAATCTCACACGTATTACTAAAGCAACTGTGTGAAGTTGGATACTTATTCTTGATAACAATTCAGTCATATTATGAAACAATTCCAATTTCACACAAAGTTCTCTAGCCAGCTGTTATTGGTATTTTGTAGGCAGACCAATATACTAAGAATATGTTTTTCTCGGTCCTATAAATATCTCAACATATTCAATTAATTACTAACTACAAAATCTTGAAGGTTGAGTTCCATCTAGTTAGATAATCTAAAACTAACTTCTTCGTCTTTGGAGTGCTTAATAGCCATACAATTTCTTCAAAATTTTGAACTCTTTTATGTATTGCACTATAATATACTACACTATCTCAATAGAATCTATTGTTTCCTTCATCATCTCTAAACCCTTCTTCATATTTAAATTTAGAATATGTGTGACAATATATATGAAACAACCTTCCACTAACTAATAAGCTCCCATCTTATTCTTCACCTTTTCAATCATAACATCATTCGTGATCTAATTTTTTTATTCGTTATGGTGGATAATTTGGGGTCGATATTCTAATATATCAAACAGTTGACTAAAACGGTTGCCAACCTTTTGCTTGTATGTGATGTCAGCACATAAATAAACCTACCATTAACAAATATGAACAAATATTAATCATTATATAGTAAAAAAAAGATAACAATATTAAAGAATATAAATTACCTCAAAATTTTACTGCATAGAGTGTAGTCACTGATAATATAATATGTAGTCACTATCATATAACCTTTATTTTAGTTATCTACTGTCTACATATATGTTAGGATTGTAATTCATCCATCAATATTCAACAACATCATTATTAAAATTTCTTTCTTCTTGTCTTCGTATGTCTTCATAATATCCTTCTTTATCATATTCCAAGTTAGGATCTTGAAGATTGGTTACAGTAAGTTGAGCAACATCTAAATATTTTCATATCGATTACAAATATTGGATGTTGATTAATAATTACCATATAAGCAATCAAAAACCTTGATCTATTGTTGCCATAAGCCATAGCAATCATTTCATTCTTCCCTCTCATTTTATTACACGAATACATATGTCTTTTTAAATGAAGATGTTCTACCTTTTGAACTCTCAGCTGACATCTTATGACAATATTTACAATTAGCTTTCTTTACTCTGTCTATTGATCTAGTCTTATTAAAGTGAAATCACTTTTCAATGGACCTGGACTTCTATCTTCACTTAGTATGGGATTAGAAGTTTCCACATGTATACTCTCAGGTATTGGATTACCACTCTCTTCTAAAAGAATATGCTCATCCATTTGAAACAATCAACATATAACTATATATGTTATTCATATTAATAATTAATAATTTATAAAACATTAGGGGAGATATATTTTTAAGATCTAGCACATTATAATTATAGCAATGTATGTTGAGCCTCGAATATTTTTTATGATGTCATTAAGCATGAATTGTGTTAATTGTGTGATTATGGCTTAGTTTGACTAAATTGGGAGTGTTAGTGGATAATTGAGGTTTTGTTGAGTTTAATGTGGTTTTAATAAAAATTAAGGGATAAAAAT
>JANJEY010000007.1:12237957-12248307 GCA_024703695.1 Erythroxylum cataractarum | reverse complement strand
CAGATTGGTTTTTCCAAGTAACTGGCTAGCATACTTAAACCTTTAGTTGTCCAATGTTTTTCAATCTAATTTTCTCTGATTTTATGCTCGGTTGCCAATTTTGAATAAATAAAAGAAGTTGAGAGATGTGTCAAGAGCTTTTTTTAATTACCTTTTGAGATTCCGATTTAGAGGAGAAGATAAATATTATGTTATCTCTCTTAATTAGCATAACTTTTATTAACCCTCTACCTCTCCAATTTCTCTCAGTCCAAGCTTGTATCATAAGAAAAGTTGGCATTTTATCCGTAAAAAATTCAATGAGTGTCGCGTCCTATGATCTAACTCCTTCCAACAGAATGTCTAGACTTGGAATCAGTTTATGATCTAAATGCTTGAAAGAACAAGATAAAAAGATGGGTGAAGAAGAAGGAGCTCGAAAAGGAGGAAAGGAGGAAGCTGAAGCTGAAACATTCTTGAATCTAAATAACCAGAGCAACAAAATCCCTTCATCATAAAACTAGTCACCGATACTTTTCAATTAACATTCCCAAAGGCTAATAAGCGAATGATTTTATTTCACTTTTTTTGAAATCCTCTGCTTAGATAAAATTTAATGAGCCTCTATTTAATACGTAGGAGTCAGCCTCAGCCACCCTATTTATAAATAAACGTTCCTTCTTCACTTTTGCCCTTTCTGTTTCTCCCGAAACTTAATAGACACACTTATTTCCGTATACTGTAGCCGTAGGTGATTCAATCCCTCTGAGCCACAATAACACTTCTTCGAAACCTAGAAGATTTCCCAGATTTTCTTATCTTTCCATCCCTACACCCATTTGCCGCGATCGGTAACGATTATCTGCTTCTCATTTTTATTCATGTGTTTTTCTCGGTAAGCAGCCGCACCTTAGGCGCAGAGGTATGTTTCAAGAGCTCTAGGGTTTGGAGTTGGGTTATAAATGACCTCTGACTCAAAGACTGAACGTGAGTTGGAATCAAATCCACCAGAAGTTAGGGATCCAAGTGATGGTAATGAAGAGAATGTGATGGAGGCTAGGGTTTTGGATAGTAGTGTAGAAAACGTAGAAGATAGGGTTAGGCCTAAAGAGGAGGATGATGTAGATAGGGAAACCAAAGAAGAATGTGAGTTGAAATATGAGGGGAACTCAATCGATCAATTGGATCCTGAAGGCGATAAGTTTGATGCTGAAAATGAGCATTCTGCTTCTGGGAAGACTGATTTGTGGTCTCAATTTGATGAATTTATCGCCAATGAGAAGAATGAGGCCATGGCGGGGACTTCTAGGGCATTGAGTTATGGGTTTGAAGTCGGTGACATGGTGTGGGGCAAGGTGAAATCACATCCTTGGTGGCCTGGTCATATTTTCAATCAGGAATTTGCTTCAGCTTCTGTTAAGCGGACCCGTAGGGAAGGTCATGTATTGGTTGCATTTTTTGGAGATAGTAGTTACGGCTGGTTTGACCCTGCTGAGCTTATCCCCTTTGATATTAACTTTGCTGAAAAATCTCTGCAAACAAATTCGAGGAATTTTGTTAAAGCTGTGGAGGAGGCTGTGGATGAGGCGAGTAGGAGGCGGGGCCTTGGCTTGATTTGCAGGTGTAGAAATGCTAACAATTTCAGGCCCACATGTGTACAAGGATATTTTGCTGTTGATGTGCCGGATTATGAGCCTGGGGGAGTCTATTCAGTAAACCAGATTAAGAATGCCAGGGATGCGTTTCAGCCTATCGATGCCTTAGCTTTTGTGAAGCAGCTGGCTTTAGCACCCCAAGAAAGTGATTCTAATGATATTGATTTTTCCAAGAATAAAGCAACTGTATTTGCTCTCCGGAAAGCTAGATTTGAGGAGAATGATTCAACCTATGCACAGGCATTTGGTGTGCAGGCTGCCCGAGCTTCTAATGATGTTGCAAATCCAACAGAACAGCCTGTTAAAGAGCCAACTAGGGGTATATTTCGGTTCTGCTGTTCCTCTTTCTTGTGCAGAATTCGATATTTAATTTGGACTTTTTACTGTTTTACTGCATCTTTGACCTTATATAGCACTATATTTTTATTCTTTTTAGTCGTTGTTTTCAGTAAATTATACTTCCGAGATATTCATAATTGATATAATTTTAGAAGTATTTTATTAACTGCTACCTTTGTTTAATGTTAAATGTTAAAACTTGTTAAAATCGCTTATGGGTACTTAGCTTCAACTACTTTAATAGTCTCCCATCTGAATTTTTAATTCATTTATTGACTGGTTAGAGAAGAAAATGACCTTTTTTTTAAATATTTCATTTATGTTTATCTCTACTTAAAGTTGCCAACTTTTTTTTTTTTTTCTGACTTCATGAACCATTCATACAAAGTCTTCATTTGCATGAACAGCTAAACTTTGTTGAATAAGTTGCAATTTTTTTCATGGTTCTTGATTAAAGTTTGTTTTTCAACTCTGGCTTGGGGATTGAAACAAATTAGGCAACCTTGAGAATGTGATGTAGAAGCCTATCGTTATCTAGGAATTCTATGTTTCCTTATTTACTTGTCTTTACATTATTTTTTCCCTTTTGGGTGACATCTCCTTTCCAGTAAGTCCATTCTTTTCAAGTTACTGCTTGTGTTTCCATTAACAATAGAATTGTAATAGGACCAGTATAATTAACGGTTTTTATTTGACATGCAGCATTTTTATGTTCTTCGTTCAATTTTATTCAATAGGTTTTCTTTAGGCCTAACTCTCTTTCTACGGTTCCTATCACAATCTTTCTGAGTCTTGCCCCAACTTGTTGAAAATGTCTGTCTTAACCCCCTGTCTACATCTTATGGGATGCCTTGGAAGAAGTTCTATGATTACATGCATTTCTAAGTCATGTTTTAATTTGTGATAGAGTAATATGAATTTTGTCCAAAGAAATGCTCGACACTTTAAGCCATAGTTTACAGTATATAGACTTGTGCAGCTTCTGGGTTCCCATTATCCTTCATTGCTGAAACTGGTCTAGATTTGTGGGTTTCACTCTTCTATTAGGGTTCTATGTCTATATGGACAGGTCATTGAAGTCATCTGATTATCTATTTTGTCTTGAATACTGCAGCTCCTTTGAGTGGTCCATTGGTTATAGCGGAAACTCTTGGTGGTGGGAAGAGCTCTAAGAAAACAATGAAACTCAAGGACCCATCAAAGACAGATAGATACCTTCTCAAGCGAAGGGATGAACCAACCTTCACAAGAACTCCTCAAATTGGCCAAATGCAAGCAGGTTCCTCTGCAGCAGTATACGTGGAGAGCTTGTCTGTTATAGAAGCTGGTGATTATGTATTGCAGAAAAGGGCATCTGCTCCACATATTATGTGGAAGGATGAACCACCTGTATCTATAAGTGAGGAAGTTGCAGGTCCCAATAAAGGTGCTTCTGAAAAACTAACACTAGCAGAAGATGAGTCTCCGGGACACGTTGATGTTCTGTCCAACCAAGGTTCTATTTTCGATTTAAAGCCATCTTCTGATGAGGAGAAGGTTTATGAAAAAAACACAGGAGACATCATCACAGTTGATGCTGTTATTGGTGCCACAAATACAGGCTCTGATGTTTCTGGGGATGCATCAGTTCATATTTCAAGAGATGGTATATTGCCATCATTTACACAAGACAGTGAGATTATGATTAACTCTAGACGTCATGAGAGTGCAAACGCTCTGAAGTCAATTGAAGGCTCTCAGCAAACTGATTTGATCTTCTCCATGAAAGTGGAAGGAGAGAATGTATTGCAAAAGGCCAAGGATGATGAACCTTCAGCCCTTGATGCAAAACATCCTCTTGCAATTGGTGCTGAAGCTGGAGTGAAGAAGGCCAAGGTTCCGAAACGGCCTTTAGGGGATCTAACCTCCGAAAAGTTAATTACTAAGGACAAAAGGATGAAAAAGAAAAAGGTGATGAATCCACAGATGACTCCTGCTCATCCAAAGAAGCACTTGATTCCTGGAAAAGTTGGGGTGGTGTCAGCAAAGTCATCCCAGATGGTTTTTCCTCCGAGAGAGGAGGCCCGGGGAAATCATCAGAAGAAAGATATCAGCTCAAGTATTTCCTCATCTAATTATAGCTCAAAATTGCCCACAGTTGCCATGGGAAAATTTAACCTTGATTTGTCACAACTATTGAGTGATTTGCATGGTCTAGCCCTGGATCCTTTCTATGGTGTTGAAACAAACGGCCCATCAATTACAATGCAGTTTCTTTTGCATTTTCGGTCCCTTGTTTATCAGAAAAGCTTGGTTTTATCGCCCCTGCCAGAGACTGAGCCTGTTGAAGTGCAGTCTAGGAGATCTCCATCTAGTGTTGGGGCTCCAGACGGTTCTACCATTGAGAATGTTAGAGATTCAGTGCCTTTGAAATCAGTAAAACCTCCAGTCAGACCAGAAGATCCAACAAAAGCTGGACGGAAGCGCATGCCATCTGATCGACAAGAGGAAATGGCAAAAAAGAGATTGAAAAAAATTTATCAGTTGAAGTTGTTGGCCGGTGAGAAGAAATCCAATCAGAGTTCTGAGAGCCCGCGTGTAGAAGTGAAAGAATCGTCCGCTATGGCTCCACAAAAGTCAGTAAGACCAGATTCGGTCAAGAAAATGGATCCCCCAGCTAGAACAGTTGAGCCTACCATGTTATTGATGAAGTTCCCTCCCCAGACATCCCTCCCATCCGTTGCAGAGCTGAAGGCAAGGTTTGCTCGTTTTGGGTCAATGGATCAATCAGCTATACGTGTCTTTTGGAAGTCCTCCCAATGCCGTGTGGTGTTCAGGCATAGGTCTGATGCAGAGGCAGCATACAGATATGCTGTTGGAAACAGATTCTTGTTTGGCAATGTGAGCGTAAGATACACTGTTCGGGAAGTAGGAGCCACTGCACCCGATTCTGAGAAGGGTCGAGGAGATGACATTTCCATGGATGCTGCGAGATTGAGGGATCCTCCAACTGAACCTGCAGCAACGCTCACATCCCTGTCGCTTCCTACTATGCAACCAAAATCAATTTTGAAGAAACCAACAGGCGATGAAGTGGGGCAGGTAACTGGAGGTAATGGTGGTAGGGGGACATCACGTGTAAAATTCATGTTAGGTGGGCAAGAAAGTAGTAGGGAAGGGCAATTGATGGGTGGTAATGGTAATAGAAACAACTTCAACAACAATGCTAGTTTTGCTGATGGTGGTGCATCTACATCTGTTGCTATGGATTTTAATAGTAAGAACTTTCAAAACGTTATTCCTTCTACTTCATTGCCTGTTCTTCCTATGCCTACTCAATTTGCAAAAGCCCCCCTCGGTAATCCACTTCCTACTGAAGTAGCACCCCGGAATTTGCACAATTATGGGAATCCCAGTTTAGTGCCCAATAATCCAGTTCCTGCTGAACAAGTACCCAGGAATTTGCACAATGTTGGGAATTCCAATGCCATGCCCAATAATCCACTTCCTGCTGAACTCGCACCTAGGAACTTGCACAATTTTGACAATCATAATGCTGTACACAATAGCATGGATGTTTCCAAGCAGATGCTCAGCCTCTTGACAAAGTGCAACGATGTTGTTAACAGAGTTACGGGCCTGCTAGGCTATACACCTTATCATCCTCTGTAACGAAAATGTTTGGACAAATATTTGGTCAAAATGATATTGCTGTGCAACGATGGGCAGGACAAACTGCAGTCTTGCAGTTGGGGCATTTTGCTTCATACACAAGGACTGGGAATTCAAAGAAGTCAAGAAAGAAGCTAATTGTAGAAACCTGTCAAGGGGTTTGTAAATTGCTTTATTCCTGAGAACCGGACCAGACACGAGAATATGTAATCGATACAAGCAGACACTGCAATGCCTCTTTTGTTGTCTGGTCTCTCTGTGTTTATTTTGTTCCCTGCTGATCACCTGAAGCTTTTCTTCGAGCTGTTTAAGGAGATAGTCTGAGCCATAATTTGCCTGCTTAATGCTTTAAATGCATGTGAGAAAATTCACTTGAACCGAAATCTATAGCTTTGGTCGGTGGTTCCTTAATGCTTTGGAAAATGACGAGCAAACTGCAGCTACAATAGATGAAAACTTGATTTACCAGCACTCGAGGCTTGAAAGAACAGCCTTTGGGCCTTGGCTCAATCAGATATTAGAACTTGCGGATATCATGATTTATCGCCATTGGAATTCTAGGAAATATTAAAGTGATAATTTAATTGTATTATTGTCAATGAAATAATTTGCCAAAATAATGTGGTTTTACCAAATTCAGAATCCTCAATATACACAATTAATGGGAAAATGTATAGACTTTTTGGGTTAACCTTATACCTCATTTTCTTGCTTTTTTTTTTATAAATAAAATAAGACCAATTGCATAGAAGACTTCACAAAAAAGCATTTATTCTGATAAGATATTTCAAGGACAGTTCTACAATTTAAAAATAAGTTTTATAACTAATTGTTTACAGAGATAATAATTTGAATATTATCTGATAAAGTTGAAAAGCTTAACCGGATATTATAGACAACATTTTGCTGTTTATTGATCCTACTTCATTGCATTGTTAATCCTATTTAATATTTATAGTTTTTTTTTCTTTTTTGGAAATGAAAACTTGTAATTTCTGCGTCATTCTTTGCATGTTTGAGAATCTACTCCATAGATATGATAATTTATAACTATCATCAATTTTCATTTGGTTATTTACGTGCACCATTTTGGTATGCATATATGATTTAATTTCCAATCTGTCAAGAGTGGGAAGTTTGAATTTGATCACGTTCCATATTGTAAGAGTAGCTCTAGGGTAGCTCTACAGTTCTTAAGAAAATTGAGAAGATGTTGAAATTGTTAGACATCATAATGGAGATAGCCTGGGATACTGCTGCATTTGAGTTGATTGATCTTTGTAGATGATCTAGTTCAGTGATCTGATTAAGGGGACCATAAGTGGTCCAAGAATCAAGCCGAAAGTAGATGTGCATTTCTGTTTCCAAGCTATGAAGGTATTAAGAAAGTTTAGTGTTGTCAAGATGTTTAGCATGAAGGACCACTCAACAGAATCATATGCCTTTTGAAAGTCGACCTTCATTACACAAATCTTATGGCCTCTTGTCTTTGTGTAATGCTTAAACAGCTCATATGCTATCATGGTATTGTCTCCTATGCTTCTTCCTGGTATGTATTCACCTTGTGCTTCATCTATATGACTTCGTTAGACCAGTTTCAACCTTTCAGCTAATACTTTGGCAATAATTTTATAAACAATGATGTAACAAACAATTGGTCTATAATCATGCATCGTTTTTTGTTCATTACCTTTAGGAATTCAGGTAATGGTGGTTCTATTTATCTCTTTAAGCATTATGATCTTATTGAAAAGTTCAAGGATAACTTCTATTACTATATTTCCTGTGGAAGCCTAGTTTTTGTAAAAAAAATTTGCGGTTGGTATATCAAGACCTGGTGCTTTATGTGGGTGCAAAGATTTTAAGACTTTTGAGATTTCTTCTGGGATAATTGGTTCAACTAAAGAAACGACCTTTTGGGGATATAAGTTGTCTTGAAGAATCTCATCTAGTAATCTGTGTGTTAAAGAGTTTAGTTACATGGAAGCTTTGAGGAACATGTTTTGAGTGGAGACTTGGTTGCCTTTATGGGTGATGGAGATAATTCAATTAATGGCCTTCCTGGAAGCAATGGATTTGTGAAAAAGGTTGAGTTTGTGTAACCATTTTTCAACCTTGTTCTAGACCTTTGCTTTAGTAATGAGTGTAGCTTGTGAAAAGTTGGACAAGGCTTGCTTCTCTTTTGCTTGAAGTTCAACTAAAAAGAGATTTGCATAGAGATTAGTTTGAGCTTGTTCAAAGGCAAGTTTAGCATTACATACCAAGTGATGTATGTTTCCAATGTTCTGCTTGTAGAGCGATTTCAACTCTTCCTTTATCCTAGCTAGTTTTTTAATAAGGATAAATTGCTTTGTGCGCGTCACTGCAAGAGTTAGACCTCTCTCCACATATTTATTGAAGCCATAGAGTTTGACTAAAAAGTCACTAAACCTGATAGGCATTTTGAATGGATGACTAGGGGCAATGTGAACTAAGATAGGGGAATGATTTGAGCAGCTAATGTTTGAAAAGTTTGCAATAGTGTGTCGAAAAGATTGTAGCCACTCCAGATTAGTAAGGCCTCTATCTAATTTCTTTTTAATAAGGAGTTCTCTTTCTACTTTCACTCTAAGTGAAGAAATTACTTGCAAAAGGCAAATCATTTGCATAAATGTCTTTAAGACAATGCCTTAAGTAATTACATAAAGGCCTAAGAGAAGAGTCACCTTGAACCTCAACTGAGCAAGTGATTTCATTAAAGTCCCTAAATAAGAGCCATAGGCAATTGAGGGTGATTGCAATATCTCTTAGTTTGTTCCGTAAAAAATTTCTCTGAAATGGATAGTTAAGAGGATAAACAGTAAAGATATAAGCATATTGGTTGAGCTCTTTGGTGCATACCGTATGAATGAGTTGTTCAATCACCATAGATTGAAGAATGAATATTTTTGTTTCATTATATAGTAATATGATTCTACCATTCAAATGAGCTTTATAGTTGTGTGACAGCTTCCAGCGTCAAGGAAAAAAGTTTTGAAATTGACAGTCTTCTTTAATTTTCAATTAAAAAATGCCAAGTACAATATGCTTATTGTTGATTGTAAACCCAAATACTTGTTTTATGCTAAAAACGACAAGCATATGAGTCGTTACTTGTCGTAAAAAGCAGATATCGTTCCACAAAGATTGTGTTTAGGCATCACTTAATTCAGGTTGTGCTTTGTTTAAGACTCAAATTTGAATAATAACTAAAAAGCAAACTAAATCGAAACAAACTAACAACAATCGAATAATGCAATAGTGGAAATCTAAAGAGAAAATTAATCAAGTTATGGTAGAGGAGATTTTACCTTTCATTAACATTAATCTAGCCTTTTATGAGTTTACGGGATGTCAGTTCTAGACGATCGTAGGGTTGATCTCTCTCGTTATAATCATTCCTAAATTGTAAACCCTAATCAAATTACGAAACTTGCAATCTCTCGATTTACAAATTACCCACAATTTTAATAATTCTAAAGCTCTTTAATAAACAATCGGGTGTTGCACAAGATCTCTCTCCATGAAATTACCAACTAAATTGATTAAGTGGTCAATTAGATCGCCTAACTGTCATCAATCCAATGTAATCATTTTCATCCCGCTCATCCTCTTGATTTTTTACTAAAATATGCAAATACATCAATCAATCACAACACCCAATTTAAATAAACACAAACCAACTAGATTAACATTAAAGACAACAATTCAAAATCCATAACCGCACAACCTATCTCAATCTTGCACATTTAAATGAATAAAAAAGTAAATGGGGGGAGGAATTGAAACTAAGGTTGGATGATTCGAGAGAGCAGTGGCATTAGGAGATCACCTATTCTGGGAAGCTTCAATGTCAGAACCCTCTTCTTCTTTTCTCTCTCTCTTTTGGGTTTCCAAATGTAGGCAGAATGTAGACTCCCTCTAAGGTTCCATCATTATCCTTTAATAGTCTTTTTTAATTAAGGTAACCCTAGTGTCTTTTGGGGGTCTAAAATGTTCAAAATGTCCTTTAAAAACTCAAAATTGAAAGTGACTCTGCGTTTTTTTGCGCGTGGGCCACTATCGTGGTCCTTAGTGCACGATCATGGCCAGTTCATCTGCCACGATTGTGGCCCTATGCTTGAGCTTCTATCATGATCGTGGCCTATTTTTCATAATCATGGCCCTATGTTGGTGCTGCTGTCACGATTGTAGCATGTCCCTCACAATTGTGGCCTTGTGTTTTGGGTTGGGTCTTTTCCAAAACTCTTTCGAATGCCCTGAAACACTAACAAATTCATCACGACACCTCATATGAAAAAATAGAAGCCTAAAAATATGTTCTCACCTAAAGAACACTTAAAGCACAAATGTTTGTAAACTAACACAATTCTTAAGCTAAAAACACACTAAACAATCAACTTAACCACTAAATACATATCAAATTACCTATAAAAATAAAATGCAATGTACACCTATCATCATCCCCACACTTAAACTTTTGTTTGTCCTCAAGCAAAGATCAAATATAACTAATAAAATTCTATCACTTAATTTTCACAAAGAGTAAAGCATGTAATCCCTCAAACTTTAGCTAACTTAAGTGTCAAGCTACTATATACATCATGAATAATTTTTATGGGTGCACATACATAAACTTAACCCATGAAACCATCACTTAAAGATAAGTATAAATTCATGATGGATCTTCCTTACGGATTTCACTCAT
>JANJEY010000007.1:12146325-12159393 GCA_024703695.1 Erythroxylum cataractarum | reverse complement strand
ACCGATGAGAAGGTTATATTAGTAAATTAGGACGGGATAGGATTTTTACCGCATATTATTGACTGAGCATTCTTTTAGCCTCTAATTTTAGAGGAATGGGTCTTTTGCACGTGCACATATAGGTACCTGCATTCATGACGGACTGATTGATTGATTGCAAGCCATTGAATTTTTGGAGAGAAATTGGACTGGAAATGAAATTGAAAAGAGAAATAGATTTAAATATTTTGGGAGGAAAAAGACAAGATGCTTAATTGTTCTGCATATAAATACCTTGAGTTTTGAGTTTTGAAGGAAAAGAAATCCTTCTCTACTAGGGTGATTGCTTCTTCTTCCTTGGGTGATCTTCGATCCTTGCCCTTCTACTTGCTTGCTTTTCCTTCCATGTGTAAAGCCAAGCCTAAACCCTAAGGGAAGACGATGATTGTGAGTGTTTGAAAGCTTAATCGTTGGTGTTAGGGTTTGGAAAGATTTCGGAAGTTAAAGAGAAGCTTGATTTGGTAAATAAATTGGTTTAATGTTGTTTATTTATTAGTTAAATGCATACATGAGTTTAATTGAGGAAGATTGGGGTAGTTATGGGTGAGTTATGACTGGTTTTAGAGAGAGAAAAGTAAAAAAGGAATCGGAGAAGACGAACCAGGGCCCGCACGTCGTGACGAGAAAATGATTAGACGTCGCGACGAGAAAAGGAGTATACGCCGCGACGTGCATAGGCACCACGACGAGCGATAGATTGGGACGTCGCGACGAGCAAGTTTGTACGTCGCGTCGAGACACTGTATAGATGCCGCAGCGAGCGTCCATACGTCTCGGTGAGGACCAGATTTTTGAACTGATTTAAATTGGTTTTTGAGGCATAGCTAATGGTGCAGACCTCCAATTGAGGTGATGTTTGATTTGTTACAATCTAGAGAAAGAGGTCTACAATTGAGGAAAAGGAAGAGAGTTTGAATTCAGGTTTTTGAGATCTCAATTATAGAAAGAAAGTTAAAAATGTGATTGTATTTTAACTTAAGGATTGTTCTTGGTAATTGGGATGTAATTGTGAGGTCCCTAAATATAAAGAAAGGCTATTGGAATTTAGAACTGAGCATAAAGAATGAATTCGATCTAGAGAATAGTGATAATGATTTTGAGGTAATACCCTAGCGAGTATGACTTGATAAATTGACTGAATATTAGAATGGAATTGATGGAGTTCCATAACATGTTATTGAATTGGAAGTGAGTTATTATTGAGCAATTGAGTAGAAAGTTAGAATTTGACAAAAGAAAGTAGAAAATGGGAAATAGCACCAGGAAAGTCATGAGTAGGCATCGTACATCTTTTATTTACGCCATGTGCATCATCAAATTGTTTTGACTGTGCATTTTGTAATGGAAATTATTTGACTGTTATAGAGGCTCCGATGGACCGATATTCCACGGATATTGCTGGGACTTCCAGGGTGTAGCTCGGAAGTACAGGTGAGTAACCTAGTTGGTTCCTCAATCAATGTGTGTTTAATATTATGCATTGATGCCATGTGGAGATAATGGATGAATATGTGTGTTTGATTTTGATTGATTTCGGAACATGGGTGTCCGAAATATTGGGAACGTGATATAGAAGTGCTATTGTGTGTAATCGATTATGAATGCATCAATGAAACAACTGGTAAATGCATATGATTGAAATACCGGACCGAAGGTCCGAAGAAACAGAAATTGGTTATTGAAATGTAAATGACTGTAAATGAGAATTGGAGCATATGCATTCATGCATAAGAGCATGATCAGATAATGACAGTTGTGACCGAAGCAGCCAACGTTAGAGCCACAGGCTCACTGTATTAGGGTTTTAAGCCCACCGAAACACTGTACTGAGCCAAGCCTCGAGCTCGAGGGGAGTTAATGCATACCCTGAGGGCTCTCCTACTACCTAGACGCATCTGATTATTGATTACTGATCACTGATTGGCGCTCGGTCACAACACCGTAATAAATTAGATAGTGTCCCATGTGCATTGCATACCTGATATGATTGAATGTAAATTGTATGAAAGGCGAAACGCCTCACATTTGAAAAATGTGATCGGATGTGATAATTGGTAAATTGTGTGTATATGCATGAATTGGGTGAACCATCGATGATGGTTTCTCATTGAATTCGCAAACTTACCCAACATTGCAATTATTTTTCAGGGATTGAAGAGTACCCCGTTAGACAAACGGGAGTATTATTACTGCAAGAGAGTCAGAGTTCGAGGTTTTGGAATCAGTTCACGTCTGCATTAGAGTTATTCTGTTTTTGTATAAGATTTGTATTTCTGCAATTTCTGCAGAATAGTACTGTCATTGTAGAGGGTCCCAATTGATAAATGTCATAATTGTAATGTGATTATTGGAATTGTGTTTTAATTGAAATGTTTTTGTATAAGAGTGGGCCCATTATGGTTACTGATTTCTGCGCACTCAATTGTTTTCAAAAATAAAAATGCATTACTAAGTTTTTGAACTGTATTGACTGCTCTAGCATACCACCCTCGTGAGGCACGGGTTCGGATATCACCATCGATATCGAGTTCGGGTCTTGCGAGAGTGGGATGCTACATGGAAACTCCAACAGATATACAAAGAAGAAAGAACAAACTTGATCAATTGTAGCTTGCCAATATAAGAAAGTGATTTGTTCAGCCATAAGGAGAGCCTTTTTTACGACCCTTCAATAATAGGATAGCATTCATTGAAGCTCAATCTTTTAGTAGAAATAAACAGTAAGTGCGTCAAAGGAGGGAGCTTTCTATTATCAGTGATTTTAACAGTGCTTATTTCCATATATGAAGTTGCTTTAAAGATCATAAAGTTACTCTTGTTTAGGTTCAATTCTAATCGTGATAATCTTTTGAAAAGCTTAAGGAAGTCCATTAAAACTTGAATTGAATCTATTTGAGCTTTATTTGATAAAAGTAAATTGTTTAAAAAACATAATTTGTTAAGGACACTTTTGTGCATTTGGAGTGGAATCAAATTTGGGATTTAAGTTGGCATTGTGTTTAATGAGGTAAGAACTTCCCTACATAATATTCCTATAGACCCTTTAAAGATCTTATAAGGACATTTATTCACCAAGACACAATATGATGCAATGGAGTTGATTTAAATAAACCAAATTACACATTCAAATAATATTCTATCTTTTTGGCTTTTAGACAATATCTTTGAAATATTTAGAAATATTATTGTACAATAAAGCTTTTAATTATTTATATTCAATTTGATATGATAATTTAAAAACATATTTTTCACTATTAAGATAAATATTAAATTTAATTATAGTATGAAAATTGTAAATTAATAATAGTGATATTACATAAATTTTACTAGTTAAATAATGATGTTAGTAATTTGTTAGTTTATAAAGTGTATTCAAGATTCAATAAATAAACATTTGACTTACGAAAAATTGAATGCATTTTACCTATATAATTAATTTAATATAAATTACTAAGTCTAGGATATATTTATTATAATTTGAGAACTCAACCTCAAAACAAAACATTTAGATGTAATTATAAAAGTTAGAGATCGATCCAACTATGCCTCAATTAAAAATTGGTTCTATTATAGTCGCACTTTAAATAATGTCATAATTAGTTATAACTTGTATGGGTAATTTTAACAAATTATTGATTTGTTATAGGAATGTTCCTACATGATTATATAACGATTTTTTAAAATATTATCTTATTAATTGGTCCTATTGTTCCAAGTTAGAATTATAGAAATCATTTTATAATAGAGATAATTAATTTATCGAATACTGATTCATAAGAGAAAATATTTAATTGAAGAAACAATAATTAGTAAAATTGTTACAATTTTAGTATATTTATTTTTGTTTAAGTTAATCTCTTCATATAGGCTACAATTTTCATCAATCCTATAAAATAAAACAAATATAAAAGAATAATTTTTTTAAGAATTAAGTAAAAAAATGAAAATAAAAAGATTAATTGAACATGGTAGAGTATTAATTTTAAAATTAAATTATTATTACTTGGTAATGGTTTTATGAAATAGTGAATTTTGGTGTTTTTTGCTAAAAAAATTATTAAGTGAATATAAAATACCAAAAGGTGTTAATTAAAATATTGTATGATCTTTTTATTTGTTAAAATTTTGAAATCCTTAATAAAATATTTTCAATTTTGATGAAATAGGAGCCAAAGATATTATTAATGACATTCTTTCTACTAAAAAAAATAACCATTAATTTATTTGAAATATAAAGATAAGTTCATTTTTAGAGTTTTCAATACCATAAAATATTTTAATTCATAAATGAATATAATTATAAAGAAAGTTTGTATCATTTACCACAAAAAAAAAAAAAACAAATCTGAATAAAAAGTTCATGCATTATTTCAAGGATGCAGCTGGTTGATGTCGCTGTCAAGTCAAAAGGGGACCATGTTATCCAAGAAACAAAACTGCGCGTGATCAACCTGACTTTTTAGGGTTAATCTACAGTGTATAAATGTTTCTCAATTGTGTACATGATTAAACAGAAGACAGGATGAAACCTGGCATATTTCCTTCAGCAATATCTAGAAAAAAGGGCAGCTGCAGCACACAAATGAACTTGTTTTCCGCTCATTATCTCGGAACGGGAAAATATATTGCAGATGCTCTCGGAAACCTTCAATCCAGCCGCTCCATCTGCATAACAAAATACTGAATTCAACAACATGATATGGAGAATTCTCATAGACAACACTTCCCTATGGATTAGATGGGTGGATTTTATCTTCAAGGGGATGATCCATGGGATGCAAAATTGGGAGGTGATGCTTCATGGACAATGAAACAGATCTTCAAATACAAATCAGCTATGCAGCACCACATAAAAGTGAAGATTGGTAATGGTTTGTCCTTATCCTTGTGGTTTGACAATTGGAGCCCTATAGGCCCTCTCTTCCTGCTCCAAAACTTCCATACACAAAGATCCTTTTTCCCAACCAATGCCAAGGTCCATTTCCTGATCCAAGGAAACAGTTGCGTGGAAGGTGGAAGCTAGAAGACTCACAAATGGCTTGCCCAACTGTATGTCAAATTACCAACCAAACCCTTCCACTGAAGACACAATCAAATGGCAACTTGATCCTACGGGAGAGTTCACTGTCGGATCCTATAAAAATATGATAGCTTCTTTATGGTCTAAGATTCTTGCCAATTCATTATCCTCATTCAGTGCCCAGAGGCTGCTTAGTCTCATGGCATAATCTGGTATGGAGCTCTCAACTGCCCCCCAAAAATATCCTACACAGTTTGCCTAATCATGAAGGAGAAGCTTCCTACATTAGAGAGGCTCAACAGTTTAACTCAATCAAGTGCTAACTCCATGTGCAAACTCTGCAAAGGAAGTGTTGAAACAGTTAATCACTTATCCTTTGAGTGCAGCTTCTAAAAACCACTCTGGAGGGATACATTGGAAAGATGTGCAGCACCTGAACCCCCATCAAGTTGGCCATAACTAACTCAGTGACTCCTGAATCTAAATGACCTGGGCTTGCCTAGTTTACTGAATTTGGCATGAAAGAAATTCAAGGACATTCAAAGGTTTAACAATGGAAAGGTCAGAATTTCAGCAAACAATATTTCACCATGTTGGGAAATCTTCATAACTAGGGGTAGCCACGTGACAATCTCAGCATAACATACAAAACAATTGGTCCTTGTAAAGTAAACTATCTCATTACATAGCTAGCTGTATTTTGCTTTTGCAGAAGATGTATGGGAACATCCTTGTGTAACTAAGCAATTGCTTTGATCAATAAAATTCTTGAAATTTCAAAACAAGAAAAAAGACTACGACTCTTTAAGCATAAGAAATCACCATAAGCACTGACTAAAATGTAAAGCAGCTGAAGATTAGATTGTGCAAATTAATGTAAACCACAAAGTGTGACAATCTACATGCAATGTCAAAAAAAAATGGAAAATATGCATCAAGAAGACCGAATGTTTGAATATGAATTTAAGTCATAATGCATCATCATAGCAACCTATGCTTCAATATCCTGAAGGGTGAAATTCTTCAAGCAAAAATGCCTGTTTTATTCCTCAAAGCTAAAGCCATCCTGGATTAGCTGTTGAAAATCATGAAATGATAATGATTGACATATTTAAGGATCGATGGTTTCATGATGTACCTTCCACAGGCCATCGTTGAGATAATGCATGTTATCCACCCCAATACCCTTATTGATTGTTTTGCTGTACAATAAGAAATGTAAGTTAAAACTAATCAAGGAGTGGAAAAAGTACTGAAGAATTATACACTATGCAAATCATTGTCTAGTCTACAAATAATAATGCACTAAAATGCACAGAAAAATATATTTTGAATAACTTACAAAGTTTCAGATCAGTAGATTAGTTTCAATGCCAAAAGATCCTGCCCTATTGTTTACATGCAAAACTACTTATTTGATTCCCAGTTGATTCTTCTTTACAATTATGAACAGGTCACCAATCCGAATCCACTGAAGAGGAATTCTTCATTGACACTGTATAGGTCTCAGGCTCTATTTAAGGTCCTAATGTTTACATGTGGAATTATTATTCCCTTAATTCTTTATTACAATAATGAACAACCAAGTGGAATCCAATGAAGAGGATCTCTTCGATGATGCTGTATAGCCAAGATCTCAGACTCTTACTAAGGAGCATTTCTAAGATCCTGCCCACTAATTATATGGATCTCATATTTCAGTGCTTTGTAACATAATTGACATTTTAAGTGCAAGGTTGCAATGCCCTTAATGTGTCATCTTTTTCTTCATGGAAAATTAAAGTATAAATAAGTAAGCATATATCTGGATATCAGCGTGCAATTGATCATGCATTACTAAGAAGTAATAACTCAAGGTTCTACACCTTTTCCATAAATCATCACATGATTACACATAGATTAGCTTCTACTCCAACAAGGAACAGACATAATACTTTCCCTTTGTTCAACTACTCTCATAGTTCATTGTTAGAGAGTTAAAATATAACTTACATGTCTTTTGCTGACATTTTTGTGAATCCAATAGCAAGAGCATGTTGCTTTCCTTCTGCCATTATGGCCTGAGAGTTTTCATTTAACACTCAGAAATATGCAAATAATACTGGGCCAAAAATAGACAATAATGACATTCTCAAGAACAGTTAAGAAGAAGGAAACACTCAGCACAAGACTGTACACTCCATACCACAGGAGTTTCTGCTCCCACTTCTTCATCCAAAGCACCGCCCGGAGAAGTAAGTCCAGGACACATTATGTTAGCACCAGCTAGGACAAATTTTATTGCACCCCTATCCACCTGTAACTTCTTCATGATATCTGGATCTGGAGGCCAGTAATATATAGACTAGTAAGCAAGCAATGGTATAGACTTGCAAAATCTTACAAGTCTCTCGGTGGAGGTCTAGTATCAAAGTAACAGTTGGGCAAACAAACAACCAACTCTAAGCTTCACGATAAAAGAATTTAAACTCAAGAAAAAAGCACCTCATTCTGCCCAAAAGGTTGTAAAAGCCGCATAAGTTCTAAATTTGCTCAGAACAGCATTTTACTTTAAGAGGATCATACAACTTCCAACAAAATCTAATAACAGATGCCTGGATAAATTATTCTACACTTCCTGCCATGCTTGCCAATAAAGCTGAGTGAAATGTGAGGACGTGATTACACAAGGTAAATTTAGCTCCCACTAAAGAGAGTTGAACATGAAATCTTACCACAGGAAAAAGCATGCAACATTTACAATATGCGAAAACACCAGGCTTCAAATTGCATTCATTGTATAAGTTCATCAACAATTCTACAGCTATAAACGGGACATGACACAATAACAAATATCACAAACCATAATGAGATGGGATGCTTTACATTGATGGAGAAGCCGCAAGGTAGGCATGTAAGGGCCATCACGGACGTTGAAAAACAGGGGCACATTGTTAACCAGAACCAGATTTAAATGATTTTGGCTGCAAGACAAGAGATAAAGTTTCCCAATATATCAGAAAAAGAACTACAATACCAAAAGACAAAATAGAAAAGATAGAGAATCAGACCATTTGGCCACAATCAGAGGAGCCTTTTTTGGAAGCAAATCCTCCATAACCGGTTCAAGTCCAGGGTACTGCAAAAATTGGCGAGTTGTTTCAGAACACTAAACCTTAAATCTTACCAAAAAAAAAAAAAAAACTGAACTTGCAAGACAGATGTGCAAACCTCGTCAACTATACTTTGTCGAATTTTCCGCTGGACCGACGCCTTAACTTGGTTCTGCGAGGAAACATCCTCGGAGGAAAACCTGAAAAAACCTCATTGTTCAATTGGGTTAGTTGTCGACAAATAGTTAACACTTACTACAGTAACTATCAAAACCCAAATAATCAAACATAGAAGTTTCCTGAAAAAAAAAAGGTGAATGCCTTATACTTACTTCTTGAACATTTCCTGAAGGATTAGAGAATGGAAAACGCAATTAATTGAATGAACAAATTTAGGGCTTTGAGAGGTTTCAATGCGATCACCAAGAAGGTGGTAAAACTAATAGATTTGATGAGGAGAGCGCTTAATGGGTTCAAACTCTGCTTTAGTAAAGTAGGCGATGACAAGGAGCACTGTAGCTTTGCATTTTGCGAATTTTTGTAATTTCCTTTAAACCTTTTACGAGACTCGAAACCTTTAGGTCATAAACGCATAACTTTGCTTATATTTTTATTAATTAAGATTCTAATTTCAGTAATTAATGATAGGAATGTATCTGTGTGTCTTCGTCATTCGTAAGTATTGCAATATAATTTGTTATTTTACATCAATTCTTTTATTTATTAAACAAGTTTATAATAACTTTAGATCTTTATATACAATATTTTCTTTTTAAAAAATTAATATGGTATTTTGTTTTATCTGTATATACAATTACAATTTAAGTATAGTTATTGATGATGGTGCAATAAGGAATCCTTTTCTTTTAGATCTAAGCTTTATCAAAGATTATCTTATATAAAATGTTTTAGTAGTGTTTATATTTTCATATCGAATTAGTCAGGATCGAATAGAATGTGTCGTATCGAATAAAAAATAGTAAAATTTTAAAATTTTTGTACCAAATTCAAATTTTGGTACTAACAGATGAAATTCAAATTTTTACGTTTGAATTAATGGAGATTCCGGTAGATATTTTGATGGTAATAAAACATAATGTGTTTATTATTTTAATGACCAACCCCATTAGAATAAAATGAAAATATAAACTTAAGAAAATAACTTATGAAGTTGATAAAGAGAAGTTGAAGTTTTCAGCTATCAAAATAAATATCAAATTAAGAAAAAAGATGATTAAGGTTTATCAAAATTATTATTTAGTTTGTAATATTAATTATAATCTCATTTTGTTAATTTAATGCTCTAAAAGGATTACTATGTATAAATATGTCATTTCGTTTTATTATATAAGTCTTTATATTTATTAAGAGGTATTCAAGCTTTTGATTTTAATAGAAAAGTCTTTTAATCTTTTAATCACTCTCTTTAAAGAACATTTTGGAAAGTGTTTAAAACATAATTAGATTAAACGAACTAATTTTGAGTATTTGAAATTATTAAAATCATATTTATGAGATAATCGGTCACCCTATATGGGTTAGTAGTAGACCAATGTAAGCTAAAGTTATTAAATTGATATATCACGAATTTATTGTAACATTGGTTAATGTGTTGGTTAACTAATATGTCTATTGTCGACCATTATTTCAATGACTAGTGAATCTAAAGCTTTTAATGCATATTGGTTGACTAGTTTATAGTCATTGTAATAGCTAGTTCTTAGCTCTAATGGTGTTTTCTTGTTAGTTTTAACATCAAGAATGTTTTGGGAGTCGTATATAGTCAAAGTGCTTTTAAATCATTTTTAGGCATTATTATCTCATATTTATGTGAGTGAGTCATTTTAGAGTTGTCAAGTGATAAAGTGAGGAACTCTGAGTTGTAATATTTGGACTAAGGAATATATTATTATACTTAGGAGTAATCCAAATGAGATTGAGGTATCTCTTTACCTTGAAAAAAGATTGTAAGAATGGTCCTCTTTATCGAAAAAGATTATACAAAGGTTATTTTTTTCTTCAAAGAATAATTATAGTGAACTTTCCAGAAGAGGCATCGAACATAGGTAATGTGTTGGAATCCAACCATGATCGAATCACGGGCGTAGCAAAAAACAATTTTTTTTACGAATTTCAAGCAGATCCTGATAATTGATTAAACTTGAATAAAACACAAAACGATTTAGAAATCGTATCTTGTTTACTTTCCGATGAAAAATCTTTCAAACGTTTTTTGATCAATCAATCACCAGTTGTCCAATTGTCCAGCCTCTGATGGTATCCATAAAACAATTCCCAAACTGCTTTTGAGAGGAAGAAAATAAAAAGTGCTAGCTTCTAAATAGCACTTCTTTTTAAATAGATAAATCATAATAGTTTTTATTAAAATTAAATCTCTTTAATTATAATTAGAATCAAATTTTAATTCTAATTAATTTAATTTTAATAAAATCAAATATCTTATATTTAATTCTCAAAGTTTCTCAAACCTTATAATTAAGTTCAATTTAATTAAATTAATTTTTCTTTCATAAATTACTCTTTAATGTGCGACTCATTAGGTTCTTATTAAATTGACAATGATTATAAATTATAATTCTAATTCACAATTAAAATTAGATAAATTAAAACTTCTTTTAATTTATTGTTAATTCTTCAATTAAATAATTCATAATCATAAATCATGATTGAAGTTTAGCAATATATCATGATTACCCAAATATCAGGAATGTCAAAGTGATTTACTTAACATGTCCATGTATGGCTATAATGAATAATTTAATCCTTTCGTCATTCAATATTATAATTAGATAGAGGATGGATACAATGTCTACTCTTGTTATCCAATCATGTTCGTTCTTATTAATTAGTAATTGATTTATAATTGAAATTTGAAAACTTCTTTTCAAATATCAGCTCACTCTGACCAGAGAATTCCATAAATCATTGTTAATTAGGAATAACAAAATATTCTCTATAATTACTTTAGAATGACGAATCTTATATTGACCAACTCAACTATTTACATATGGTTCATACCGCATCTAATTACTACCGCCTGAATTATCCTAGAACGATTCATAAATAACATCAAAACACAATAATTCATACACTAGATACTTTGGTAATCTCAAGTCTAAGGATCAATTTGACAACCATCATTATGAGATAATCCATAAACACATAAGTGATATTTCATTCGGAATTCTCATAATCGGGTCAGTTCAGTGACTTATTCTCTAATAATCACCCACATATTAGTTTAAGTATCTTTATACTTCAATTTATGAGATCAATTACTTTCTTTATAAGAAAGAAACATAATGTGTGTCAATTTTACAATTTCAACAATATCCAGTCTTGATGAAACTATAACTAGGAATATTTAAGAATAAGACTTAAGTGTAAATTGAATCTCATAATTATGATCTCATTATAATTTCAATTACACAGTAATTATTCCAAGGATTTTATCTTTAGTATCAAAACATAAAACATAAACTAAATTAATAGATAAAGATAAATAAAGCCTTTTTATTAATTTAAAATAATCTCATACATTAATTCAAAATAATGTCCAATTAATTAGCTGCAAGGACATAAACTAACAATCTTCCACTTGCATTAAAACCAATCCCTTATGAATGCAATGTCGTATCCATCTATATGTCAATCATGTCTCTTTTTAGACAACAGCTTAGTAAGAGGATTTGCTAGATTCTCTTCAATGGGAACTCGTTCCAATGTTATGTCTTTTTGTTCCACTATCTCTCTAATCAAGTGAAACTTCTTGAGTACATGTTTGGACCATTGATGAGATCTAGGTTCCTTTGCTTATGCAATAGCACCGTTATTGTTAGAATACAATACTATGGGCTCAAGAATGCTAGGAACCACTCCAAGTTCAATGATGAACATCTTGATCCAAACTGCTTCCTTTGCCTCCTCTGACGCTGAAATGTACTTTGCTTTGGTCGTTGAATCTACGATGGTTGGTTATTTGGAACTCTTCCAACTAACTATACCACTTTAAAAAGTAAAAATATACCCTGACTGTGATCTACTATCGTCTTCATCATACATGAAACTGGTATCCGAATAACCATGAACTCTCAACTCAGCTCCTCCATAGACCAAAAAATATCTTTAATCCTTCTTAAGTACTTTAAATTGTTTTTCATAGCTGTCCAATGACCCTCACCTGGATTAACTTGATATCTGCTTATTATGCTCAACGAATAAAAAACATCTGATCTAGTACATAGCATCGCATATATGATTGATCCAGTTACTGAAGCATATAGAATATAATCCATTTTGTCTCTCTACTTTTATGTCTACGGACTCATACTTTGTGAGAGAAAAATCCCATGCGATACGAGTAAGAATTCCCTCTTGGAATTCTCCATGCTAAATCTCTTTAGTACTTTATCTATGTACGTGGATTGAGATAATCCAAGCAACCTTTTTGATTATTCTTGATAGATCTTTATACCTAATATATAAGCTACTTGTAACATCACATTACCCATATTGAGCTGGCTATAATAGAATATATGAGAGATGATTGAGAGATTAGAAAATGCAATTCTTGTTCTTGAATAATGTGACATACGTATACACGTAAATAGTGAAATTTTACACATGAAAATAACTATACATGCATTCATTGACATTCCAGGTATAATTACTTATAAATGTGTTTGTTATTAAGAATTGTGATTTTTATATGTTGAAATTGATTTGGAGAGTGTATTTGTTGATTTAGAATTTTTGGAATTTTTGAAGAAAATTTTGAAAATTGTTGGGTATTTTGGACTAGAAAATTTTGCTAAGTGGCAAAACTATTAATAAATGGTATTAGAAATTACTATCCAAAGATAATGAAAATTTGATAAATGACTTTAGGATTTATTG
>JANJEY010000007.1:11815024-11826432 GCA_024703695.1 Erythroxylum cataractarum | reverse complement strand
ACTTATAAAATAACCAATGAATTATACTAACAACAATTACAAAAATTAATATTAATTGTATCAATAATAATTGTTATGAAAAATATAATTAATAAGATAATTAATGTTATTAGAGTTGCAAATACACTTAATATAAATATTCACACAATTATGAAATAACCATTGAATTACATATTTCCAATACATTATATTGCAGGGGCATTTTTGATATAAAACACTATTTTTTTGTTCTGTCCACTGCAATTAAACATATTTTTGTTCGCAGGACGAAGATAATTTTCTCTGTTCTGTCCACCGCAACCAAACATCTCACCGTCTTCAATTTTTATTCCGTCATGTCCTATCCTGTCCCATCCCTACATGTTGAAGACGCTAACCAAACAGACAGTTAGTCTTTCTAGTCGTACATTCACAAGAAGTCTTCGCCGTTTTATGTCGAGCTTCTAAGCTACCTGTTTCTCTCCAAGTCTGTCTCTCATTATAATAAAATGATTATTATCCGTAAGTCATGTTCTAAGTTATTTACCGTAATTAGAGATTGAAGCCCAAGACATCATTGAAACTCTTTCAATTATTTAATCATTCTTTATTTGTTGTCATTATTTAACTAAATATAGAGCACATCAACCTCTTCAAACCTCGCTTCAATACAGGACTTCAAATTGATTGTGATGATGATGATAAGAACACATCGTCGCAAGATAAGCTACCATTTATCATAGTGAACCAACTTAAATCTTACCCTAGTAAAATGTAACGCAAGAACTTAACAACCTTAGCAGAGATTTGTAAATAAAATATTGTAAATTCAGAGACTAAAATGTTAGGGAAGCATTTCGCATTATGGGGTTTCCATCACAATTCACACCTAAACTCTATTTTAGTATATCTCTAGTCTTCCATGTCTAGACATACAAGCAAGCAAAAGGCGGAAGCAAACATCCCCCGCCCTGCTAATTTCCACTACTTCCCCAATATCCCAACAATCGATCAATGGTGGAGACAAGTAATGCCACAATTCACATTTTCCAAATTAGCTTGTTTTCCATTCCCTTTGCCCTCTGATTTCGCCATTTATGCGTAGTAATTCAAGCTTGCTTTCTTCTTTGCTTGGACTTGGATAATACCTTCATTAAAGTCCTCATGGTTCACCTAGTTTCACATATAACCAATAACTTTTACCAGTCACTTCCACATTACAGAATATTAGCCATCAAGCTTAATAAGCAATAAAAATATCTAAAAGAAACAACATATATCTGCACTAGGATAGCTCATTAAGTTATATGGGTGATGAGGCGGGCTGCTAAATGAGTAATCTTTTTTTATGATGAAACACCTACTATATGATAGAATGCAGAGACATGTAGCAGGACACATGAGAGAGAGAGAGGGAGAGAGCACACCTCAGTGGCATCACGGCGAAGAGCTAACATGCCAGCCTCTACACAAACAGCTTTTAGCTGTGCCCCATTGAAATCATCCGTTGACCGAGCCAGTTCTTCGAAGTTGACATCAGGATGAACATTCATCTTCCTTGAGTGGATCTACACCAGTAAAATCTACGTTTGAACCAAAGAACAAAACAAAAAAATTATAGGATAGAACAATATTCTGTCATCAACCTGCAAAATGCGTGCTCTTGCTTCTTCGGTTGGATGTGGAAACTCAATTTTACGATCCAAACGTCCAGAGCGCATGAGGGCAGGGTCAAGGATATCAGCTCGATTTGTTGCTGCGATTACCTGAAATTCATACATAAGTTTGAGGACTCAAAAAGCACATGCACAAAAAATAAGTCAAATCTAAGTACTATATGCTGCACTTCTACCATCAGCTTCCTCTAAAAATGCTCATGGTAAGAGATGCCAAAATCAGCGTGATGTATCAGCTAACCTTAATTCTTTCATCACTGCTAAATCCATCGAGCTGATTTAGCAACTCCAACATGGTCCTCTGAACCTCCCTATCTCCGCTCACTTCACTGCACAAACAGATCAAAGAAAGTCAAGTAAAAGGCTATATTTCTTAAAAACCATCTCTCAAACAGAATATGCTATCTTCTCTCAAATTGCACCAAATTAACTACTCAAGTCGGGAAAATTAGCATGCCTGTCAAATCGTTTAGTCCCAATTGCATCAATTTCATCAATAAAAATTATGCAGGGAGATTTTTCTTTTGCAAGCTGAAATGCATCACGGACTAATTTGGCTCCATCCCCAATGAACATCTACAAAGGATAACATTTGTTATTCTCCTGTGAGAGAAAAAGTTTATAAAATAAACATAAATTCATATGCACAAAGGTAAACATGGACAAATTTATGTTAACAAATTAAAGATCAGTATAGTCTGTAAAAAACATAGCAAATAAATCCATTATAAAAGAAGAATTCAATGACAGTTGCCTTGAAAAGATACCAAAGAAAGGTGATGTGTCATACCTGTACAAGCTGTGGGCCTGCAAGCTTTAGAAAAGTGGCATTTGTTTGTGCAGCACAAGCACGAGCCATTAAGGTCTTCCCAGTTCCAGGGGGTCCATACAGAAGAACACCCTTGGGGGGACGGATACCTAACTTCTGAAACCGCTCTTTGTGGGTCATTGGCAAAACAATTGCCTCAACAAGTTCTTGGATCTATTAAAGAGATAAATAAGATCATTGTGGATCCAAAAGAAGTTAATGCCTACAAATAGTTACCAAACTTTCTTTTTTTGCAAAGTACCCAGAGTCCTACTTACCTGCTTCTCCAAGCCTCCAATGTCATTATAGTCCTCAGTGGGCTTCTCGTCAACCTCCATTGCCTTCACTCTTGAGTCATATTCTGATGGCAGAGTATCCAATATCAAGTAACTGTCTTTGTTCACTCCAACAAGATCACCAGGCTTCAGCTTGTCAGGGTCAACAAGCCCAACAACAGGAAGGAAAATAGTCTAGATCAAAATAAGCATGTTTGACTTAATGATCAATCCGTAGAAATGAAATCATATATGTTTTGGGAGACGATGAAAATACAGAATTTAAACATAAAAATGACGGAATGTGACAGGTTGCGTTCTGTTCCTAGTCTAATGACAAGAAACTAGAAAGAAAAGCAAGACTTTTTACCTGACGGGTCGATGTTTTTAGCACAACACATTTACCCTTCCTCTGAGAGTCAAGGTCAATGTTTGCACCATCTTCCTCAGCCTCATCTTCTGGGTTCATTTCCAAAATCTACACACACATGGAATGAAGAATATGTAATAAGGCCATCAAGCACTGTTAGAATGTTACTAAAGAGAACTAGTTTCATCACACAAATAATACTAATATAGAGATGTGATTAAGGGCAAGAATTCACCAACAAGAGAAGATTGAGATTGTCTCATTCCTTCTCTTGCAAGTAAAGTATATGAAGTAATCAACTAAAGCGGGAGAACATGCAATACTCTGCTGGAAATCTAAACTTAATATGGTTCAATACTTAAAGTGTTTGCAGTGGACAAAATTTAAGACTGATTTAAGAGAGAAATTGAAAGGTCAAATGTTGGTCATTTTGGGTGTTGTAACCTATGGATTTAAAGCTCTTTAAGTCTAGCTTCAGTTAGTGAAAGTTTAAAGTCATTTGGACTTCTCTTTAAAAGGTTATGGCTGTTTTAGTGAAGGATGATCAGAATTAACTTTGTTGTTTAGAATTCCGTTATTTATTGTTATACAAATTTCTAGAGTCTTCATCTGATGCTTAGGCTTTATAAGGAGTTGTAATTAGTTGTTATTGTAGAGAATCTAACGAGTTGATAATACAAAGAAACTTGCTTGTTATTCTTCTCTTCTTTCTACTTCAAAAGTGTCGAATACACCATTAGACTCTAATATACTCATCCTCCTATCTCAAGGACTGATGATCCCTTTAATCTCTATGATGAAAGGTCTAAGGCGTATAATCTCTATGATCCCTTTACAAAAAAAAAATTGTGAGTCGTGATTTGCAAGTCAATGAAGAAAGCATGTGGAATTGGAGTTCCATGGAGGAGATGACTCATGAAGAAGTGAAAGAAGTAGCATCAACAACAATTTCACACCAACAAACACAACTACATCGACGACAACGCAAGTTGGAGCATCCGATGATGAATTAACACCAAAAGTAAGAAGCTTGTGAGACCTATACGAGGAAACAAATGAATTACACCTGGTGTGTCTTTTGGCACATGCAAAAAACATCACATTCGAGCAAGCCGTAAAAGATGAGAAATGACAAGCTGCGATGCAAGAGGAGATGAAAGCAATTGAAAAGAATGATACTTGGAAACTTGCAAAATTACCCGAGACTCATAAGCCTATTGGTGTGAAGTGGGTTTACAAGAAGAAGATGAATGCGCAAGGTGAAATTGAGACATACAAGGGGAGAGTAGTGGCGAAGGGATACAAGCAAAAAGTCGCGATTGATTATGAAGAGGTGTTTGCCCAGGTTGCAAGAATGGAGAGAATTCGGCTACTAATTTCGTTAGCGACTCAAAACAAGTGGATCATTTTTCAAATGGATGTGAACTTGGCATTTCTAAATAGAGTGATTGAAGAAGAGGTCTACATCGAACAAACCCTGGATATGTAAAAGCTAATAAGGACAACAAGGTGTTTAAGTTAAAGTAAGGTATTGTACGAGTTGAAGAAAGCGCCAAGAGCATGGAATACCCAAACAGATGCATACTTCAAGGAGCATGAGATTGTGCAACGTCCATATGAACATGCGTTATATGTGAAGGTAGTTATGAAAAGATGAAATCTTATTAGCGGCCTTGCATGTGGATGACTTAATTTTACGGAAAATAATAAGGAAATGATTGAGAAGTTTAAGATGGAAATGACAAGGGAGTTTGAGATGAACGATTTAGGTTTCATGTCTTATTTTCTCGGATTAGAAGTGAGACAAGATAAATTTGTAATTTTTGTGTCTCAAGAAGCATATGCAAAGGAGATTTTAAAGAAGTTTAAAATGGAAAATTGTAATCCCGAAAGCACCCCAATTAAGAGTGGTACAAAATTGTCCCATTATGATGAAGGCAAGGTAGTTAACACAACATTGTATAGAAGTTTGGTTGGAAGTTTGCGTTATCTTACATGCACAAGGCCGGATATTGCATATGGAATTGGCTTGGTAAGCCGATACATGGAGGAGTCAAAAATGACACATTGGAATGCCATAAAATGAATTCTTCATTATATTAGAGGTATATTTTCTCAAGGCTTATTTTACTCTCATTCAAATGAGTTTGATCTTGTTGAATATTCCGATAGTGATTGGAGTGGAGATATGGAATAGAAAGAAAACTATAGGTTTTGTATTTTTCATGAGAAGCATGCCATTTACATGGATTTCGAAGAAACAACCTATAGTTACTTTGTCAATCTGTGAAGCAAAATATGTTGCCGCATCATGCGTTTGTCACTCATGATTGCATAAGTTACTAAAGGAGATGAACTTTGCTCAAGAGAAGTCAACAAAAATTCGAGTGAACAAGTCAGCGATCGAATTGGCAAAGAACCCGGTGCATCATGAAAGGAGCAAGCATATTGATGTCCATTTTCACTTCATACGAGAGCATGTGAAAGATGGTGACGTGGAGATGACTAACGTGGCAAGTTGTGATCAAGTAGCGGATATATTCACAAAACCAATGCCGATTGAACTCTTCAACAAATTCAAGAAGTTGCTCGAGATGCAAGAAAGAAAATAATTAATTTTAAAGGGCGACTATGGTTCAATAGTTAAAGTGTTTGCAATAGACAAAATTTAAGATTGATTTAAGAGAGAATTTGAAAGGTCAAACGTTGGTCATTTTGGCTGTATAACCTATGGATTTAAAGCTCTTTAAGTCTAGTTTCAGTTAGTGAAAGTTTCAAGTCATTTGGACTTCTCTCTAAAAAGTTAGGGTTATTTTAGAGACAGATGGTCAAAACTAACTGTATTGTTTAGAATTCCCTTATTTATTGTTATACGAATTTCTAGAGTCTTCATCTGATGTTTAGGCTTTACAAGGAGTTGTAATAAGTTGTTATTGTAGAGAATCTAAAGAGTTGATAATACAAAGAAACTTGTTATTCTTCTTTCTACTTCAAAAGTGTCTAATACACCGTTAGACTCTAATAAACTCATCCTCCTATCTCAAGGACTGACGATTTTTCCAAATTCATATATAACAAAAATTAGAAGAATGTACACCCTTGATCAATCTTAGATTAAAGTGAAAAAGATATATGTAGATAATAATTATAGGAAAAGGGAGATTGTTCAGAGAATCTATCAATAAAGTTACCTCAACAATATTACCAACAAGGTAGGGAAGTTGTTTATTGAGCTTAATTTTCTCCTGATTTTCCTTGATCTTCTCCTTGATGGATTCTAGCTCAAGATTTGTCCGCTGCAATTCCTCCTAAAAACCCAGAAACAAGCACATCAAGGAGCCCAAATTGAAAGCAAACAATAAATAACCAGACAAATCACATGAAAGAAATCATAAGCAACCATCAAAAGAACTACAAATGAAACCCTTTATGTAGAAAAAAAAAAAAAAACTCCTCCAACGGAAAGAAGGCATAAATAAAAAGAAAAGAGAAAAAAACATAAACCCAGAACAGAACAAGTTGAGAGCAGATAATCAAACAATAAGATGGAGAGAAAAAAAAGATAACTGGAAAGAGAGAGAACAAAGATCGAACCTTCCGGATACGAATCTCAGTGTCGAGGAGACGAGAGGCTCTGACAATATCCTCAGTGGTCATAGACGTAAGCTGGCCATCTTCGAAGCTCGGATCGTCAACCATAACAGTTGCCATTCAAATTAGCTTTGTTTTTGTTCCTCAGTTTCTGAAACCAGAAGGAAGTTCTTCTATATACTAACCAAGGCAAAGAGAAAAAGGCATTCTTCTATTTCTACTTCACTTGACGCTCAAGATACAATCACCGTTTTTTTTTTTTTTTAATCTTATTGCTAAATGGACCTGTGTGTCATGGTGGGCTTACATTTACACGGGCCGTTTCTTCTTATTTATGCTTTAGAAAAAAGATATCAACTGCAGCTTGAAGAAAGGTTCTATCAAATTTACGGGGTTGGTTGGATGTGTGATGACCGATGAATGAGCGAATCTCAAAGATAAGAAACTACACCCCCGGAAGGACATTATACATCTGCACTGAAGTTTCTGAATAATAATAATATACACCTCGTTATGGACTACTAGAAGAAACGGATAATGGTGGAAGTAAAGAGAAGACGCACCAACTTATTACATGAGTTATTGCAGCAATAGGCACAGCTATAGATAAAACCAGTAAAGATATCAGCAGCACTGATGATTATAATTTCTTCAAAGTTGCTTTTACAACTATCGTTTACTTTATTTGGTTGGAGAAGAACCCTAGATTATTCAACAGCCAAGAGCATTCAATAATAATAATCATCATCATCATCATCCGAAAAGTCTCGCAATAAAGCAAGATTTGGGGAGGCCTGATAGTACGCATCTTTATTCTTATATTATAGAGAGGTTGTTTCTAGTAGGCCCTCATGCATATGTGACATGATAATAGTAATAGAGGGTACAAAGAATAAATACATAAAGATTAAAAGTACATTCAGATACAGACCTGATGAAGAGCATAATTTGATATTACCTGGCACCTTGGCAAGACCAGCTTTCCTCGGTTTAAACATAAATGGTTTACGTGAAAGGCAATTCACTCCCTACCTCAAATGAGGCTCTTTGATCTCTTTAGTAGGGATAACCAATTTTGACTCATTAGTTTAAATTTAATTATTTTCAATGGGCCGACTCAATTATTCTTAACAAAACAACGTCATTTTACTTTAAAAATTAGTTCTCAGGTAGATATGAGTCTCGGTAGTTTAAGACTAAATCTAACTAAAAACAAATTACATTGTTCTATATTTTTTTAAAAATTGACATGGTCAACTTATTGTCATTCCTACTCTTTAACGAGTCGCATTTCTTTAGCCAAAGAAATTATCCTTACAACTTGATATATATGTCTAAGGGATAACGGCCTTAAAAATCAAGAGTGAAAGTTGTCTCCCTATATCTTAACGGCCTTAAAGATCAGGGATGAAAGTTGTCTCCCTCTATCTCATCTGCAGTAGTCACGGAATGATCACTTTAGTTTGTTACTCTATTTCTTGCCCTTGTACTTAGATAGCCTTTTGCTTTGATGCTCTTGATGTTTTGACTCAAATTGGTTGTAACCTTGTTAATTTATGCCTTAAAGCTAATTGATTGATAATTTAGTAATAAAATAATTAATAAAGAAATTTTTTATCTTTATATATTAAGTTTACTACATTTGACATTTTAATATTAAAGATAAAATTCTTGGAATAATTACTGTATAATTGAAATTATAATGAGATTCAATTTACATTTATGTATTATTCCTAAATATTCTTAGTTGTAGTTTCATTAAGACATGATATTGATGAAATGGTAAAACTATGAAGAAAGTAATTTATCTCATAAATTAATGTATAGAAATACTTAAACTAATATGTGGGTGATTATTACAGAATAAGTTACTAAACTGACCCAACTATAAAAATCTCAAATGAAATATTACTAATGTGTCTATTGACTTTTTCGTAATGATGATTATATAATTGATTATTATACTTGAGATTACCAATGTATCTCGTGTGAGGATTACTGTGTTTTGATATTACTTATGAATTATCTTAGGATAATTCAGTTGGTAGTACTTAGATGCAATATGAATCATATGGAGGTAGCTAAGTAAGTTAATAAAGAATTCGTCACTTTAAAATAGTTAGAGAGAATGTTCCACTACTCTTGATTAGCAGTGATTTATGGAATTCTCTGGCTAGAATGAATTGACATTTGAAAAGGCATTTTCAAATATCAATTGTAAATCAATTACCAATTAGCAAGAACAAAAATGATTGGATGAAAAGAGTGGACAATGTATCCATACTCTCTCTAATTAGAACATTAGATGACGAAATGATTAAATTATCTATCGTAACCATGCATGGATAGGTTAAGTCAAACTACTTTGACACTCATAATATTTGGGCAGTCATGATATGTTGCTAAACATCAATTCTGACCTATAATTATAAATTGTTTAATTGAAAAATTAAAGATTAATTAAAAGTAGTTTTAATTTATCTTATTCTAATTGATAATTAGAACTATAATTTATAATCATTGTTAATATATTAAGAACCTAATGGGTCACACATTAAAGAACAACTTGTGAAAAAAAATCAATTTAATTAATTTGGACTTAATTATAAAGTTTGAGAAATTTTGGGGATCAAATATAAGATATTTGATTTTATTAAAATTAACTTAATTATAATTAAAGTATGACTTTAATTATAATTAAGGAATTTAATTTTGATATAATTACAAAACCACCCTAATGATTTTTCTATTAATAGGAAGAAAAGAAAAAGGAGCTAGCACTCTTATGTTCTTCCTCTCGAAGGTGCTAAAAAGTTGTTTAGTGGATACCATCAGAGACTGGACAATTAAACAGTTTGTGGTTGATAGTGGATCATAATATGGCTCCCCTTGATTAGGTTCAAGTTTAACATTGGGAGTTCCTTTCTTACTTTGACATGTTAAAAGACAAACTTTGGTGTTTAGATTTAAAAAATAAAAAAATAATTTCAATAAAAACATGAATAAGGTATGATTTCTTAAGATTCATATTTGTGTTTTATTCAAGTTTATTTAATTATCAGGATTCGATCTGAAACCATTAAAATTTGTTTTTCACTATGCCCGTGATTCTATCACAATTGGTTTCCAACAGTAGTATTAAAGTCAGGTTTAATTGTTTAACTTGAATTGAGGCTTGATTGTTATTGATTTTGATTAAAAAAATTAAAGTTTTTTATTTTATTAAAACACAGGCTTGCTCAATTGTTTTGTATGATTCTGAAAATTTATTTCTTTTTGTTCATCTGGTTCCATTTTTTACTTGTTCTGGAATTTTGTTTTGCATATGCCTATTTGATTGTTGCATCTGGAAATTATTTCTTATGTGTGTATGTTAGTTTTAGACTGTAGCACCCCTTACTGTAGGGTATGCACAGGGATACCCGAAGGTCATTCTGATACATATCTTACGATAAGAGCGAGCTACGATCGATCACTAGTTTCCCTTCATATGGCATGGTAACATAATTCACTTATAAAGCATAGAAAATCACAATATTTTAAAACCAACTTTTCTTTTTCCTCATTGCATTTCACAAAATCGAAGTCTACATTAACTTTCAACATTATCTATATGTACATCATCGGAATCCTAACACAATAGTACTACATGAATGAGGAAAGTGCATCAAGTTATCTAAACCACCCAAAAGAACCCTAGCTGACCGACCTTTGAGCCATGATCACTCTCACCAATCACAATGTACTCGGCTGGTAGAGCCTCTTTAGTAGTTAGAGTCGTCTCTCTGTCCTGAAAAGACAACATTGCAATTTTGGTGAGTTTTGCGAACTCAATGAGGTGCCTATCATCGATGGTTCACTCAATTCATGCATCACGTCATTACACATAACATATTAATCACAGCGTGGCATAATCATAATATATCACCTCTCACCTTCAGAACAATCATATCGATCATATCATTCATACGAAAAGCACATATCAATTTGAATTGCAATGCACATGAGACTCACTTTCATTTATTATTGTCGTTATGAACGAGTGCCTTTTTATTTGCTCATATCCCTTAGTGGATATCGAGCAGTAGCATAATTTTTCTCATATCCCTTAGTGGATACCGAGTACATTCACAATCGAGCCCGAGGCTCTAATCAAATTTTGAGCTTTAAGCTCTTTATCCTGACGACTCCGGTCATAATATCCTTTATCTTTCATGCATTCATGAAATGAATGTTTCACATAACATAGCCTCAGTCAATCACATGGATGCACATTCACTTTTAAATCACATTCATAGTCAGACCTTAGTCTGACGTTCAACAGAACTGTTGATCACATTTTTTTGCATTCATAAGCATCCTCACAACCTTCACATTTGAAGCATTTATTTCGTCATGTTCACATACAAGGAACACGTAAATAACTCATTTATACATCAGAATCACCAGACCTTCATTGTCCGAAATCAACACAATAGAACCACATTAATATCATCATTCAACTCATCTTCTGCAACAAACAATTAATTGAGTGAGACCATCTAGGTTACTCCCGAAGCTAATGCCTAGAAGATCTGGCAACGTCTGGAAGTTGACGTTCTAGTTGCTCTTCTATAACAAATAACATATACGATATCACAATTTACACCATTAAGGGCGTTCAATAATGCACATGCATGAAATAATTTACGTACAATGCATGTTCATGA
>JANJEY010000007.1:11763825-11778802 GCA_024703695.1 Erythroxylum cataractarum | reverse complement strand
ATTGTGATGCCATGAGGAGTTTAGTGGTAGTTATCAGTAGTGGTCTCTTATCGTAGGATATGTACCGGAATGACCTACGGGCGTTCCGGTAGATACTCTATGGTAAGGGGGCACTGCATGAAAGGTCCAAAAATTCCCTCAAAACTTGACAATCTATGCATTTGTCAACGCAGGACACAATTGTGGGCCACATCCGAGCATTCTGTCATGATTGTGGCAAGCAGGCCACAATCATGGGCCGTGTCCTGGGCTTCTGTGACGATCGTGGCGTTGTTTCAGCCCGAGTGTCTCCAAAACTTCTCCGTTCTTTGATGTTAACCCTTAAACACTAACAAATACATCAAGTTACCTAAAAAACGTAATAATTAAACTCAAAGACTTGTACTAACCCACAAAAACACTTAAACATAAATAATTAACTAACTAACACAATTCTAACCTAAACACATACTAAACGATTGAATTAAAAATTAAATCCATATCAAACTATGCCCTAAAATATGATGTAATTCATACTTATGAGTGATAACTCGTGTATGTCCAGGCATAGGAGTGAGGCACAAGGAACATTTGCAAGGACCAAGGCCAACAACTAGGAGTAAAAGTACCTTTGGAATGTGTTTTGGTTTAAGATGATTGTACATGTAAAATAGTCAATGAAATTGTGTTTTTTTTTTCTTTTTGGATTATCATGTAAATATAAAGATGTAATACTAATGTTAAATGATAATGTTAAATAATAAAAAAATTTGTAATATGTGCATGTATAGTAATGAATAGAAAAATGTGCGATAACAGTCCCTATAAATGAATAAAAATGTATGTCATGACTGTTTGTATAGAAGTTTGGTTGTCATATACGTGGGTGGCTGCAAATTTCGAACAGAGGGAGTTACGACTATTTTTGAGAAAATTAATATATTATAACTTCATGACAATGGCAAAATCTATCATGTTCCACCTAAGTGTTGCATTCATAAGAAAATTAATAAAAATGAGGAATTTTGTTTTATTTTAACTTTCCAATTGTCGCGAACTAGTATATTATAAAGAGAAATTAATATACCATGAAGAGAAGAGATTATAATTGAAATAAATAGTAAAATTTTAAAATCAGATGATGATGTAAATTCTAATTTTTACGATATTAAAAATATTAGTATTTTTAATCAAAATTCAAAACATAACATTGGTATATTTTCTATTTCAATGAAATATTTTATTTTTACTTCTTATTTATTATATATCGATTTTATAGCAGTTTAATGCTAATTAAACCTTTAAACTTTAAACATTTACTTTGATCAGTTCAATGTTTGGTCTAATTTTTAAAACAATAATTTTATCTAAATTATTTTATGAAATTATCGAGTGAGTTTGACCAAATAATATTGTGCATCTCGTTGCAAATAATGCAACTAATTACATATCAGTAGGATAATTGTTACAATTGCAGTACGAGCATATTTATTAGTCTCTATACGTTGCTCATTGAATAAATCTCATTTTAAAAGATATTAGCGGTATGAATCATATTTCTAGTCTTGCTTTATGTGCATGTAACAATTTTTGTATATAATCATATTACGTTTTTTTCTTGGTTAAGAAAGCAAAAAGATTAGGTCGAGGTTGTGTTGTTCAAAATTGATTGACTAGTAAATATTTTTCAAGTCATAAGTTATCAAAGAGTGCGAAAGGAAAAGAAATTTGTTCTATTATTCTATATAATAAATTTTGGGATACCTACTTAATCATTGTGAAGATTGTGACTCCGTTTATAAGGTTATTAAGGTTTGTTGACTCATATTAGAACCTATCATTGGGGTACATATATGATGGTATGTATAGAGCTTGCGAAACAATTACGAATCTTTTTAATGGGAAGGGGAAATTGTATACGCCTTATACTGGTAATAGGATAAGAATCTTACTCAAAAAATCCACATAATAGCTTATTTTCTCGATCTTTATTGCTTATATAATGGAGATGCATCTACAAATGATATTATGGGTGGTCTCTTTGATGTGATTGAATACAAAGATATTTTCTCTATTGAAGGGAAATCAAAAGTAATAAATGAAATTAAAATTTATCGTGAAAGTTTAGAGAGTTTTGATAAATCAACAAAGAGAGAAGTTATGATAAAAAAAATGTAGCTTGGTAAGTTTTTCATACTTTTAGTTCATCTTTTACTTATTAATCATATATATTTTATTTCTTATAATTATTAATTTAAATATAGATAAGTGGTGAATAATATTTGGTGAAAGTGCTCAGATATAGAGAAAAATTGGTTATTAGGATACTTAGTCAAGCAACCTCTGCATCAGGTTGTGAGCATAATTAGAGCATTTTTTAACGTATTTATACAAGAAAAAACAAAATCGTTTGAAACATCACATATTCAATGACCTTGTTTATATTACTTATAATATGAGAATTATAAAATCCGAAAAGACCAAAAGCCTTAAAAAAGTTCAAATCGCAAATACAATGCAATAATAAGTTTTTTTATGTATCTTGGAATGCTAATTAGAATGTTTCAAGGGCATGAGCCTCTTCAGGCCAAAGTTGACAACTCATGATCTTTGAATTAGACACCTTAAATCTTACTTATACTCAAATTTAGTGCCCTCGGCAAATAGATACCACAGGTTTTGTTTTTATGTAAAAAAAAATCATCATTGCAGCGATCATTAATAGAACTGCTATGCATCACTGGTAACGAACATAAGAGACTACGCACCAAAACTTAGCAGGTCGGAAATCTCCTAGAACTACTCACCAAAAGGGGCTGATTACGGTGAAGGATGGGTCGTATGGTTGGATAAAGGGGGAGTAGCAGGCAAGAGCACCAAGAAAACGACTCTTGACACACAAAGACTCACATTGTTACGCTCCAATCATTCTTAAAACTACAATTATTCAAATTGTTCCCCAATTATATCATTAATTATCAAAATCTTCATTAGTGCCAAAAATGATGATCGTCAGTCACATAATATTCTACATAAACACAACTATCCGAACTGTCACACATATTTAAAGGATAACATAATAAGTCGATGCAAGTAATTAACAATATAACCTTGCATAAAACTACTTCCCAATTCCAAGTTCTTTTTGTATATCTCTTGTCAGGCTGAATTGTAACGTGTTATGCCACGGGAACAGGGTGCGAGTAACCGGCAGTTTCCTTCGAAGGTCCTGAACCATACAATAACCATTTAGATATATTTGTACGAGAGCTTTTTGAACCCAGTCAAATGCCAAACGAAGGCTAGGAATAAGTACCTTGAAAGTGGAATCAGGCAATTTTGAATAGGATGCCTGGCAAGTGTAGTTGTCAGAAAAACCAACCTTTGGATTTAAACGCTGAACAATAGAGAGAGAAAACACGAAATCAGACCTCAAGAGAAGCCAGGTACTCCGCCTCATGGTGACGAATGATGTTGACTATGGTAACTGCAGTATCATCAGGAGCCTGGAACCAAAAGGAAAAGATCATTCTTTCTTTCCCCATAAAGGAACTTAACCACGTAGAATTAGAAGATAGCACAAAAATCATACACAAATTGAAACAAGTCAAATAATCTCAATCTATTTCTCACATTAAATTGGAAGGATTCTTTAAGTTGCTTTATGCAATTCCTGGACAGTATTCAAAGTTGGCAGTCAAAATAGAATGTGAAGTTAAAAAGCCTCAGTATCTACCTCATTTAATTTCTAGTACAATCTCTATATCAAGAAAATTGCAGCAGAAACTGCAATCATTCACATGTCAACAGCTTAGAATAAGATGACGTCTAGGATATGTAACAGAATACACCAGTGGAAAGTATACACCAACATTTGATAACATGATAAGCATGGGCAGTCGGCCAGAACAAGTAGTTACACTGCATGAACTTAGTCATGCAGATAGAGAAATTTCAACATAGCCAACTCCAAAAGCTTGTATTATTATAATATCTACAGTGTTACAACCTAATTAACTTGAACTAATTGCGTTAACCCTGGCCTAACTACATCAAGGAACCAAAACAGAACTTATTGTGTATAATACCCGAAGGGAATCAAGCTAAAAGATACATTAAAAATGCAGTAACCTGAAATAATGTAGAATCTTTGCAATCATGACTTGCATCCAACTGAACATTTCCCTCCTCAAAGTAATGAGCTACGACCTGCAAGAACAGGAGGAAAGGAACAAAGAATGGCTCTCGGTACTATTCCTGTCCCTAACAGATTAATGAATTTAAATATTTCTTTATGCTTTCAAAAAAATACCTGTAGTTTGCCTCTTATTTCCAGTATCTGTGTATCATCCTTAAACTCAATGTTCCATATTGAACGCCAACTGCCGTTGCTGTATCACATTCAAAAGGCAGAGCACTGAGGCAATACGTAAAGACATGAAAACAAAGATTAAAAGGTAATTTACTGGAAATTAATCTAATTCAAACCAGAAATTCTGTGGGCTATTTCGAACAGCAGAAATCACCACAACAAGCTCGAAATCAGATCCTGGCCCCTCCACATCTTTCCCACTAACACAGTAGACTGAACAAACACCTTTCGCATAAGCTTCATCAACATATTTGAGTAATTCTGAATCTAAAGCCCAACTGCAGGGGGGATTTTAAACTTGGGATCATAATCAGGCTTTGAAATTTATTTCCTATTCATCAACAAAAATAGCTTAGAATCAAGTAACTTAAGCTACACTACATTTCAATTACAATTGCAGCAAACGGAAGAAAAAAAAATTTCAACGCTACAAAAGCAAATGTGAAAGAAAAAAATTAAAAATTGCGGGATTTGGCAATTGTTAAAGTAGAAACCATAGAAGTGTTAAAGATCAACATCAATGCCTTGCCTAATTGTGACATGAAACAAAGAACTTCCTTTTGATAGTAAGGAAAATGATTATCATGCAGAGAAAAACATACCGGTATTCCTCAATAAATGGCGATGCAAGTTCCTCATCAGCTGCAGGTCTCACCTTTGTACAAACCTGAACCAATTTAGCACGTCGTGATATAAAAGATGATGACAAAAATGTATTAACACATAGAACAAATCCAAAGTTTGAATCCCACTGAGAGTATTTGAAGAGTAGCAGGGAATCACACCAAACGAAGTAACAAAAAAAAAGAGATAATTGACTCATTATAGCAGCCTGGATGGCAAATAGAGATGCATAAATGAAACACTATTGTAAAAACTGAAAATACAGAGGCTATTCATATACTTGTTTGACATGGTCGACGGTGGCAACTTGTGCTGTCCTGGGATCGAGAAACTTGTTCTCATCAAGTTGATTGTAAGCCGTTAAAAGCACCTGCAAACATAAATTGAAAGAAGATGGGAATGACATCATCTGCGATAGATTTATAAGATTCTAGAGCACTAAACCCTATAATTTATCAGTTGTTTTATCAAAATAAAAGGGATCAGAGAGAGACGTACATCAGCAGTTCTATCGGGAAATTGGAGGCAAATCAAATGAGATTTATTGTAGAGCGGGAATGCTTCTAAAGCCGCCTCCTCATACGCTCTCTCGTCATTTAAAATCGATTTCAAATCTGCAAGAAGAATCCATTTCACCAGAATTCTCCATCAAACACCATAATATGAAGAACAAATAAGTGCCGTACCTTTAGCGACGTATTGGATTTCACCGGCGGGGGAGTTAAGAAGGAACCATTTGGCGATCTCTTTCTTTTGCTTCTGGCTAAGCTCGCGTTCGTCGTCCGCCATTTGGGAGGTTGAAGACAGTTACACAGAGGGAAAAAGAGGGAAGAGATTCATGTGGTGTTGTTCCGTGATCTGTAAAAGAGAGATCAGAAATGATTTCAATTGGTGGGATACGACTTGAAGCCAAGCCCCATCACATTATCTATGTAGAAGTAGAACACCACACATGCCATTTCGTTCAACTTATGAAGTTGGAGTTTATAAGCTACACGTACAAGTTGAGACGACCAATGGATCATGAAGTCCCAAATATATGCGTTGTAGAAATGCTTATTTAGCAGTTGAATATAATTCCAGACCCGCTTGGAGAAAACACACTTTAAGATGTGATCTATAGTTTCATCTTTATTGTTACAAAGTTGCAATCTATTGAATAAGGACCGGAGCATTTAATCATGTTCAGTAGGAAATGTTTGTTGTTGGTGGCAAGCCACACTATAAGGGAGAGTTATAGAGGGATTTGATTACACCATGTCATCTTCTTACTTTAGGAGTGGGTTTCTAAACATTTGGTAAGCTGATCTATTATTGACAAATGCAAGGAATGCCTGGTCTGGTAGTATCCTATTTTACTAATTAGGGTTGTTCCTTGGAAGATTGTCTTTGATTATATGAAAGCCCCTTTGCTTGATAGGCAACTCATTGCCATGAATAATCTCAAATATTTTGTCATTCAATTTTATGATGTTTCTTAGTTGAAAAGCATAAGGGAGGTGGTAAAGAAGACCAAGATTGTACTAGTTGTAATATCATATCCAAATGGTTTTACCATTGCCAATGATATATTTGATGTTCTTATAATGTTTATTTCTCAACTTTAGGATGTTAACCATGGTCCAGGATGAGTCTACATGAGGTTGAGTTTTTTGAAAACTAGAGTTTCCTTAGTAGTGGGATTAACCCATTTAACTTTACTAACCAATTTAACTTTAAGAGTCTAATTATCTATTAGGATTCTCCAAAGCCTGTTAGAGAGTAAAACATGATTGTTTAGATGGATAGGTCAAATTCCTAAACCACCCTTAAAGGTGTAGATTATATTATGTTTTTCTAGGTGTTTAAGTTTGTTTTTCAAGTATTTCTTAGATGATTATCATGTGCATATGATTAGAATCAGATTATTGTTAGTGTTTGCATGTATTCTAAGCATTTGATTGGTTTAAAGCAAGAATTGGATCTTAATTTTATGTTTCAAGAGGTGAGTGATGTGTTTGTGAGTGTTGGAAAATAGGAAATTGAAGAATGAAGAAGGTGATGGCCATAGGAAGGAAGGCACAATCATTCCAAAAGGCACGATCTTGACAAGAGGATTTGGCAGGATCGTGCCATGTGTGACAGACAACAATTCCAGCAAATGTCAAGGCTATTTTTTGAACTAAATTAAGTGGAAAAATCCTAAAAATATCCTAGAATGTTCATGATAATTGTCATGCATATACTTGATAATAAATCAAGAGAGTGAATCAATCATTAGTGTTAAGATGTGCACTGAGGGTTAGCAATTTAATAGACCTAAAATTATCAGATTAACGGACAATTAAAGAGATATTTTAATTGTGAAATTAATTATCTATAGGATTGCTTCAAATCTTATTGAATAAGTTAGAAGTAGTTTTGTGAATCGAGAGATTACAACTCTATAAATATTGAATTCAATTAGGGTTACTTGACTAGATCATAAGAGAGAGAAATAAAAAATTTAGGAGATCTTGGATCAAACATAAATTAAGTCAACAAGTCTAAGGGAAAGAAATAATGGATATGATAGTTCCTATGTCTTCAACTTTGATCAACCTCAGATTCGTTTGTAGCTTACCTATTAATTACTTATTTTTGGTTTTATTAGTTATTTTACTTTCAAATATTTATTTTAATTCATATCAATTCTTAATGCCTTAGATAAAGTTCTTTTCAAATTGTTTAGGTGTCTATAGTCTTCATGGGAATGATACCTTTTAATACTATAAGATATGATCCTTATACTTGCAGTATTGAGAGTTTTTTTAATGAAAGGAAATTATGTTAAACTAGCTAAAGCTACTTAAAAACATTACAATGAGACATATTATCTATCCATAAAACAATATAAGTAACATTTTAAAAAATTAACACAACTTATCACATTACAGTATCTAGTTCCTTCTTAGTGCTTGGCTAATTGAGCTTTGTTTGTGATTGGCATTGACGGTTGCTCGAGTCCAATTCACAATATGGTTAGCTAGCTTATGTTTGTCCTCTTCAATTCCTTTATATATTCTCTTGTTCCTTTCCCTCCAAATGGAATAAATGATAGTAGTAAAGGCTATCTCTATAAGCAATCCATTCGAATGACCATGCTTATTACACCCTGTGATCAAATTCAACGACCCCTCTACTAAAATGTGTAACTAGATAGTTGTAATATAACCATAATTTTCTCCAAATTACTTTTATGTAGTTGCATTCAAAGTAGAAATGATTTCTACTCTCAATTGATTTGCTTACAAAGGGTGCATATAGGGTCACATCTATCTTTGGTTCTGGGTCTATTTTTAATCACTAGCCAAGTGAAAAATGTAGCTTTGAATTTAAAGATTGCTTCCAAATTAAAAAAAAAAGAACAATTTCAGCATTACTAACAAACATCTTAAGGTAGGATTTATTATTAGAAGTACCTCTGGAGTATAGAGTCCAGATGATACTATCCTTCCTCAACCCTTTAGGGATATGTGGAAAATAATTTGTAAGCAAAGAAAAGCCTCAAAAATTCCAAACCATGATCCACTTTGGATAAGCGAGCAGACTTTAGCATTGAAAGGAATTCTATTTCTATGTTAAGCAAGGCCTGCTCCAAGGATGAGTGGACTGAATTTGGTTCAATAATGAATCTAGAACCATATATCATGTCCATCTCCCAACCGATGTTTGATATAAGGATAGACCATGTCTCTTAAACTAAGCATATGGTTGAATATCTAAGAAAAGTCCCTAGAGTTATCCAGTTGCCAAAAATTCTAAACTTATATATGATATTCACTTACCAATTTGATCCAAAGAGCTTTCCTATCAATGAAGAGTCTCCAAATCCTTTTGCAAAGTAGAACTTTTTGCATTTGTGAAATTGGGATTATCCTACTCCTCTTTGTCTCTTTGGTATAGTGATGTCATACCATTTCACTTCGATCAACTTATAACTGTCTATTTTCCCAAACCACAAGAAGGCTTTTAACACTATTAATTTCCTTAATGAATCTCTTAGGCAGAACCATATGTGTGAATCAGTGGATGTGTATACTATTCAATACTGAACTGGTGAGAGTCAATATGGCTGTAATGGATAGGAACTTATTTTACCATGCATTAATTCCATCTTTGAGCTTCTCAATCAAAGGAATGATATCTAAAAAATTTTATGGTAGTAATTGGAGCCCCCAAAAAATTCAATGGAGGAGAATGCAATGTAAAACCAACCATGCTACTAATTTGTTGTTAGTTTCTGACATTTGAGGAAAGGTACAAGCCACTTTTTCTCCACATTCACCTTATATCTATAATAATTAGAGAAAAATTTCAACATGTTTAACAACATTCTGATTGAATGATCATCTATACTATTGAGAAGCATTAAGTCATCAATATAAATTAGATGGGATAGTTTAATGGATATGCATCTGTATTTATGATTATACTGAAATATGCCATTACAGTTAACAAGTTTGGAAATCAGTCTAGAAAAACCTTCCATAGCTAAGGTGAAGGAAAGGGGGTCCCCTTGCCTAATTCCTCTAGCATTTCTAAAAGGTAATGTTGGGATACCATTCACTAGAATGCTGAAGGAAGTTGGTTGGAAACATTGTAAAATCTAGTTTCTAAATTTTAATGGTAGACCTATAACTTCCAAGCATTCTTGTAAATACTTCCAACTATTGGTGTAATAAGCCATGAAAAACTCAATCTTCAACAAACGACTTTTGATATTCTTACTTGATTTGTATTCCCTTACAAGCTCTTGTAAGATGAGTAAGTTTTCTATAATATTTCTCTTAGATAGGAATGCCCCATAAGACACATTAATGACTTCTGTTAGCATTATTTTCAACCTTAAAGCAAGAAGTTTAGCAATGACTTTATAAACTATTGTACAATAGTAAATAAGTCCAAATTTAGATATAAAAGAAGGGTTTTTCTTCTTGGGGGATAAGACAAATGAATGTATGGTTCATTTCCTTAAGAAACTTATTGGAGGAGAAGATTTCTAAAATTGCTTTAGTAAAAAGGCTACCAGTGATTTCCCAGGTTTTTGAAAGAATATGACTGTGAAGCCATCTGGACAGGAGATTTGGGAGGACTGAGGCTAAACAACTCTTGGTTGACTTCTTGAGAAGTAAAAGGAGCAATGATCATATCATATTACGCTTAGTTGGGAGAAAAACCAAACTCATATATAAAACTAAAGACCTGAATCTAACTGTTAGAAGTTCCTATTAGTTGATAGAAATACTCCTTGACTAATATGCTCAGATCCTGCTATTCTGAAATCACATTCCCACAATTATTCTTCAATTTAGATATTATATTTGCGTTCCTTTTGGCAATAAGAGAAGTATGAAAAAATTTAGTGTTAGAATCCCCATCTATTAACCAATTTAGTCTAGCTTTTTGCCTTAAGGTAGCACTATGAAATGCCAACCCCTCCTGGTATTCTTTCAATCTTTATATTTTAGTGTTCTTGAACTCAACATTAAAAGGATCTTTATAGCAATCATCTTGTGCTTCAACCAACTTCAGCTTAATGTCATTAAGGCTTTGATCCTCCCCTTTGACAAATTGTTTGATGACAATTTGAATAAGCTTAAGTTTTTGCATCAATTGAAAAGCCTTGTATCCCTGCACTTCTTGCCTCTAACAACTACTGATGATTTTTATAAAACCTTCCATCTATGTGACACCATTGAAAAATTTAAATGGAGCTCCAACTTTAATAGGTTTTGTCATCTTCTTAATGTGCATAAAAGAGTGGTATAAAAGCTCATTATCTCCAAAGCGTGCATAGGAATGTGGGAATTTACAAAGCCAAGATTAGTCTACTAGGGCTCTATCTATTTTCTTCCTCATCAATATTACTCCTTGCTGCTTATTAGTCCAAGTAAACAATCTTCTTGTTACCCTTAGGTCCAACATATCTACATGTTGCTCATTTTGTATATATCACCACCTTCTATTTCACTGGAATTCAAGGAACAGTAGAAATCTCTTACTACTAACCATGAATTTTTCATAATTGAATAAGTTGTAAAACAATCTATAATTTCTCCCTCTATAATGTAAATTTGGAAGCATATATAAGAGTTGCTTCTGTAACACCCCACCCTCTCGAGACACGTATCCGACATCCTGAGTAATGTTTTAGTGCGAATCTCATAAGGGTGGCATGCTAGAATAGTCAACCACTCGAAAACTCAGTACAATTTTTTTAATTCTTTTGGAAAACAATATACGCATACACGTATGCAAAAATCAGTAATCAAATTCAGACCCATTTTACGCATAAACATTTTCAAACACAAAGTTACAACCAATACACAACTCACCAAAATTTCACTAGTCATTTGGGCCTAAATTCAAATACAAAACATTTTCAATTTCAAAAGTTATTACATATCGAACTATTCAAATACACATAATACAAAAATTTGCAGAATATACAATTTAGCACGAAAATAAAGAAATACAATGGAGACGCGAACTGATCTCGACCTCTATACCTGACTTGCATGCAGGAGGTATATTCCCGTTTACCTAACGGGATAATTTGCTGATCCTAAAAAATATTTGCAAATTTTGGATGAGTTTTGCGAACTCAATGAGTGATCATCATCGATGGCTCACCAAATCACATAACACATATTTCACATTTCACATTCAATACAATTTAATCATTCATATTATGCATATGCAGTGCATATGAGACTCACTTTCCATTTATTACTTTGTTGTGATCAAGTGCCTAAACAGTCCCGTATCCATTGGATACTAGGCTCATTACTAATTGTCCCTTATCCACTTAGGAGATACAGGGCTCATTTTACATAGTGAGCCTTAGAATCTTAATCACTTTTGAGATCGAGGCTCTTTTTCACTTGTTGAGCTTTAAGCTCTGATCGATGGCTATTCTAGTCACAACTGTTATTATGTTTCATGCATTTATGTAATGAAATTCATCACAATATTCAGTCGATTGGAAGTGCTCAATAACAAATAATCATATTCACTTTCATATCTCATTCACATTGTCATCGGACCTTAGTCTAGCATTCAACACTTACGTCGAGAAAACAATTATTTTGTCTAATTCACATTCAATGAGCACTTCAATATTTCATTCATACATCATATTCATGGGACCTCCTGCGCAGAAACTAACACAATTAATCATGTTCATATAGTCATTCAGTAGTCGATCAATACAAAAATTCAAAACAGAACAAACAATGAAATGAGACCATCTAGGTCTACTCACAGTACGCTCCAGATTAACATTAGCTTTTATGATCTGAAAACGTCTGAATGCGAATGTTTGTCCTGCACATCAAAATTATGCAATACACACATTGCACACACACATTAATAACTTTGCACAATTATAAGCATTTATTTACGCACAAATGTATATACAGACTATATACAATGCATGTTCTTAACAATCCCGAGTATATAATCAAATTCCATATCTTATCCAGATTCTCATTTTATAATTCAATTACTCATCATTTCATTTTTAGCATTATTTGCTCTCATAAAATAAAATTCTCATTCATTTTAACTTTAACTCGATACTCATTACTCATTTCCTTTGAATCACAACCACAATCATATGAACCCCATCATCTCCATTATACACATATATTTGGCACTTTAATACCAAAAATTCATTCACTATTGTTATTCTAGCATTACAAGATCAAACAATTATCCAAACTCTCAATTCAGTCCTATATCACCTCTAAAAATCCAAACCTTCGGGTTAATTTTCCATGATCATTCTGATCAGGCAAATGAAATAATTTGTTAACACTTTCTTCTATAAAAATGTTCCCTATTGTCTTAAGTTTCTAATGACACTAAAATCATTCAATTTAGTTCAATACCCCAAAATTTATGTTCAAAATAATTTGAACTGTTCATAAGCTTAAATAGTATCCTATACTCAAATTTAATTCAAAATTCTGGAATTATAGAGATAGAATTAAATCTCAACTCCTTCAGAACAATTGTATCCCTATATCTTTATTTTAATCCAAATTAAAAATTATCTCATTTATATAACCACATAACAAGTTATGCCTAAAATACCGAAGCATGTTCAGTGAAAATACTCCAGTTATCATTTTCTAGAAATCCTCATCAATTCAGTCCCAAATTCATCAATCAATTTCTTCGTACAATTTTATATGGTTATAATTTTTTTTGTGAAGATGAAGAGCAATGTGTTACGAGTCCAATGGTTCAAGTCTCATGTCATTTGCAGGTCGGGGGAAGAAGTTATGGCCAAAAGATCAAAGGATTCTTGTCTGTTAACTTTCACTACACCTTCATTATGAGATCTCTCGTGATCAAGCACGATCATACACTCCCATCTTTTCCAAACTTCATTTTAGCCCTTTTGAAAACAAACCTTTGGGTCAATGTTTCATGGAAATTTTGACAAGAAAAATGAATGATTTAGACAAAACACTCTTTTAAACAGTTGTTCCTTTATGTCTTAAGTTTCAAATGAAACCAATTTCATGCAATTTAGTTCGATATTCTGCAAGTTATGCTAAAAGCACCACAGACTATTCCAAACCATGGTAGAATCCACAAACTCATCTTCGAGCTAAATTTTGAAGTTCTTAGAGACAGAATTCAGTTTTGATTCACTATAAGAAGAAGGGTAGTTATCGATGAAATTTTTCGGCAAAAACTATAGAGATTTCGTCGGTAACTAAATTTGCCAACGAAAAAGTGAGATAAAGTCTAACGTCAATGTGGGCACGGTCGGTATATGTTACTGACAGTTAGGAAATACGGTTGGCAATATATTACAGATGGAACAATAAAATCCTCGGCAAAGTTGGTAGGAATTTACCGATAGAACCGTCGAAGAATAGAAACCCTTATCGTCGGTAAATTGCAACCCTTCATATAATACACCCTTGATTGCTTAATCCACCTGTTAGATCGCTGAAGTAACCTTTAATTCTCTGTAAATGTCTTATTGCATGACAATTTTTTGAAATTCTAGTCATGAAATTTGATTTCAATTTGAACAATTATAAATTATCGTTACATAATTTTTGAAATTTTGAACCCATGAAATTTGTTTAAAAAGAAAGTTAAATGATCATTTAAAAAAATCTTTCCTAACTGATAATTAAAACTTTACATAGTACAAAAATGAATACCAAATTAATGACATAGTACAAAAATGAATACCAAATTAATGACAACAACAATTCTATTGTCCTGTTGAGCGTGACTGATATGAGTCTCTATCCCTCTATCTCATTTGGTCCATGTCATTTCTGAGCTTAGTTATTACCTCCATAAACGTCTGAACTGTGGCCTCAAGTTGATTGATATGTCGTGTTGTCGGCTCTGAACTAGATGTTGCTGTTGTCAACATAGTAGAGGAGTGTGAATAAAATGTGTTAACACATGAGCCTAGGCTAAAGATCCTTCCCCAACTATCCCTACCACCCACTGCATCAAATATACCTGGGTCTCATCAACTGGTTATTCATCCTGCGACTATTGCCAATTGTTTTCTATATTTGGTCCTATTAGGAGGCAATACTAATATTATAATTAGTAAGTGATAATTATTAAGATTGAATATTAAACTATGAAAATCACATACGTTTAATTCTCAACATCGAGTACTAACGAATGTCACACCGTCATGTTTCTTAGTGCGAGTATGCAAAAACAACTGATGGGGTGTAGGCCTAATGCCCTTAGACATTTCCTATATAACAATGAAAAGTAATAAGTTAAACTAGAATTTATAAAAATTTCGGCAGAGTATCTTCTGTTTTTTGATATTACCCCCTTTTCAAGAAAGCAAAGTACTCAACCCAGCTATAAATGGCACCAGAAATGTTAGCCCCAATTTTTTTTAAATTAAGCATGATTAGACTAATTAAGTAATTGAGTTAGCATTATTTGAGATGATAGTAATTAAATATGGTAGCATTA
>JANJEY010000007.1:11725567-11752604 GCA_024703695.1 Erythroxylum cataractarum | reverse complement strand
AGTTCGGTAGAACGTGGGTCTCCAAAACCCAATGTCGTAGGTTCAAATCCTACAGAGCGTGATTCTGTTCGTATTTTAGCTGATCTTCTTTTGGAGTTAGTGAAAGTCAGTAGAGAAGTATCTGTACCCCCATCAGTAGTAGTATTCTCTTCCTATAACAAGATTAGATTTTTATTGCTTGTATCATCTGGCTATTTCTCCAGTAAATTATTTGCACCTTTTAGAACTACAACAAGTTGAGAATCTAATGCATTATTTTCTAAACCTTGATTATCAACTATCTGGTTCTAAATTAAGCTTTTAGAAAATAAATTATTCCTCCCTTCATCACCATCTATATTAACTTCAATTTAATTACTCTAGATTTCAGTGAGCATATGTTTCCCATTATCCACTTGTAGAGAAACTTCATTCCTTTCAATATCTACAAAATTAGATTCAATTGCAATATCTTCTCCTACCAACCAATTTTATAGTTTCTTCTTATTGGTATCCACTTTTTAGATGTATTATGAGGCTTCTAATGATAGGACGTCTTAATTTCAAATTTCACCAAATCCCCTTACTCACCGAGCTTCATAATTGATAAAGATTCTAGTAAGATAACATTTCTCTTAATCTCCACACAAATATTGTCATATCCAATTCTCTGTATATTAAATGTTTGAGCATCCATACATAAAGGCTTACTCAGAGAGCTCTTCAACAGTCCATAATTTAATAGGCAAGCTATGAAAATTAACCCGTATCGGAAGCACTTCAACACATTCTTTATTAATTATATCCTTGGTTTCCACTTTTGAATAAACATAGGTTGGCACCCTGTAGTGCCTAAAATAAGTTCTAAAAATACCTAGACTATCCTACTCACAAGTATACGAGATAGTTATAGTTGATTACCCAGGGTCGTCTCCATAAAATTGAAAATGGTTCACTTAAAATTAATCTTGAACAAAAATAAAAATAGATGCAATCTTAAACATTCTATCCCAATTTGTTAAGTGAAGACTTTAAAGAAAATTGCAAAATTAAACTAAGAAGTAAAATAATTTAATAGGAAACAAAAATCAATAGATTAATCGAATTAGGAAACTCTTGAGAATTAATTTCACTGATTTAATCCCCTATGCATGACCATAAGAAAATAGTTAGATAATTGTCTTACTAAAATTACCAATTGGGTTCTAAAATCAACTCAAATAACAAACTAATCTAACTTTGGTATTCGACAAGTTTATCATCCAAATTAATTATTAAACCCAACTAATAATTGCCACTCAAGTTAATATATTTCTAATTCTCAACCTAAGCATTTATAGTTCCTTGTTTCATATTGGACTTCTTTTCTCGATACTTCATTTAATACCAAAATGATGTAAATTTTGGTCATGCTATTACATAAATTCAGTTCAGGAACTATAGCAAACATATGACAATAATATAGTCTCTTAATCATGCATATTTGACTAAAATAGCTATATTAATCTTCAAGAAAAAACGGTTATCCCATCATGGAAATAACAAGATTCATCATCTTCATATACTTCAATCTCATCTTTATCAGTATAAGAGAAGTATTAAAGCAACAAACCAAGTAAATAACCAACGAACTATCAAAAGCTACAAAGTATTAGTCGGTTAAACTAACAAGGTAGTAAGTTTAGTTATCAACATAAAGGTAATACACAGAGAAATAATGCAGAAAATGAAAAGCAAAGCAAGCAAACAAAGATCAGAAGAGGAAGTTACAGTGGTCTCCTGCACTCTCAAGCTCTCTGCATTCTCGCCTTTTGCTCTCTTGATTCTCACCCAGATCAACGGATGCTCAAGTTGTTTCCACTCTCTGTTGTTCTTATTCTTCACCTCACTCGACTAGTCTTTGCTTTCTCTCCTCTCTTCTCCACCTTCTTTTTCTCTATCTGTTTTTGTGTCCCTGAATGTCCCAGTAGATCTCGGATGTGAAGAACAATTATCTCACTACCATCCTCTATTCTTTCTATTTATAGTCTAATTTTAGGTTAAGGTTTTCGAGCTTTTAACCTACAAATGCGACGTAATAATTAGATGGATGTAATGGAAAATCTTGTCACAAGGGTAAGTATGGCAGTCATGTGTGTGACTCATTATGACCCATTGTCACACTTGTGGTCGTGACCATGTAATTAACATGTCACACTTATTTTCATACAAAATTTTTCTATTTCCATGCAACATTCACAAGACAATCCAATTAATATTCATGCAATATTAACACCATTTTTACTCAATTCACCACAACTTTGGATTAAAAACATAAGAATTTGTAACCAAAACGAAGGTATGAATGCAAACAAAATTTAACAAAATTAGACATAACACCCCATATATGCCAAGGTCCCATTTCCATAACCTCATTCAAGTTACTATCGACAACATCGTTTTGGGACTCTTTTCTTTACTTCATTCAGATTCAAGTAGCATTTACTTAACAACCACCCCTCTTATAACAGTTCTTATTTTTTTATTTTGTTGAATTATTTGAAATGTAAAACCTATATTTATCTTTTGTATTTAGTGAGTATGCTAATATCTATTAGAGTAGTTCCCTAAAGACAATTGCCTTTAGCACGTTTTCTACAAAGTTGTATACAAACTTCATTTTCAATAATAAAGAAAAGCATATTTCATTAACTTGGTGTTTATTATTTATTAATTGATATTGATCTATAAGCAAATTAATGAAGTCCATGATATATGACATAACATGAAAGAAATCATGTTGTGATCATATTACTGAGATTCCTATCATGTGCAATTATGTCAATATCTTAATTATCCCAAGTCATAGGATTAATGAGACTGAACATCGTTAATCTGGATAGACTAGCCTATGTCAAACTCCTTAATTTGATCAAACAGTGGATCTTAGAAACTATAACATGAGATTTTGAGAGTTGAGATATGAATGCTTACTAGAGGTAGTAAGTAAATTAGATGACCTACCTTGAGATTATCACATAGATGTCCTATTCTAATGTCAGTGATAATCTTATCATAGCAATGGTGCAAGTATCCTTAGACTTTAGGTACTCAATGATATCTTGGATACTGATTCTGTGCTTTGACTCCATTCTTTGTTTCCTTGCAGAGGTCACTCATAGGGTGGTGATTGGGTACAATTTGAGGTATTCAAAGGTAATTGAGTAGTCAATAGAGGATTCACCACTTTTGTGATAGCAGAAGATGATACCCACGGTCTCTTATCGAGGTCATCACCTAGAAATCTCTGGTCGGAATACATGTGTCATGAAGAATGTCTTCATTGACATATAGAATAATGAGTCCCAAGATGAGAACTAATATCACTTGGGCTAGATTTGATGTAATCAGTCTAGTGAGAGTTGACACTTTGCCTATACTCATAATCAAGTAGGATATAGTTTGTAAAAGGAAGAATTGCACAGCAATTGTCTATGGGAGGGTTTGTGATGAGCACGGGTCCGTTCATTAAAGCACTTATTTTTCGGTCAATTGTCCATACTTATAATCAAGTAGGGTATAGCTTGTGAAAGGACGAATTGCACAACCATTGTCTATGGGAGGTTCGTGATGAGCATGGGTTCGTTCATTAAAGCACTTACTTTTCAATCAATTGGGGGTCATAATGTGTTGCTAGATGTTGCTCATAACTTGTTTGGATTAAGCATTAATCCAAGTGGTCAAGATAACCGGAAACCTAATGGGTTATATGCATAAGAGTGACTCGGAGGATTCATAAAATGATTTTGGATAAAGATCTATTATATGGAGAGTAATAGAACTAAATGGATCCCGATGAAATCGGGATATGTCTCGATGAGATCGCGATATCGATATTGTTGAAATGGGTCTCTGGTATTTTTCACACTCAGGATCCAGTAGGACCAGTGTGACGCGAACACCTCAGCATATATATATATAAAGATATGTGCAACGTGGAAGATGAGAGAGGCTCCTTTAAAGTGATGTATTTATTGTCTTTAAATGATAAAAGACAAAAATACATAAGCAAGAAGCTAGAAATGAAGGATAATGATCGCGAGAAAAATGGTTTTGACAAGATTAGAAAACAACTTCTCAAGCCATTCTCCTCATCTTTTTCATCTTCTTCCTCTTCATTCTCTTTCACGATTTTGCTCTCCATAGAACAAAGAAGAGAGCTAGCATTCTTGTCTTTGTTCTAGCCATTTCCGGATCAAAGAGTTTGATTCAGGTAGTTTCTCTGATCTTTGCGTAGATATCGTTGGAGACGACCTATTTTGGTCATGTAAAAATGATCAATTTGTATAAATGCCATGAATTCCTATATATATGTTATAAACATGTATGTGAATTTAAAATTTTCAGCTAGGTTTAATGGTATTTTCTTGTATAGGCACATAGATCCTAGACTTTGGGAAAGTCCCGGAACAAATTCTTTTTGTTTTCCGATCTACAAGTATATGATACACGCATCGAGCTTTTCCTACAGTGGTATCAGAGCTACTTGTGTCCCGTATAAAGAAGAAACCATTACATGTGTTATGCTACCTATTGGTTGTGACAATTGTACATTTTCATTATGTTGAATTCGAAATCAATATAGAGATATTGTTTTCAAAATTTTCTTGAATATCTCAAAATTTTCTTGCCTAGATTTTCTCATGAGATGTTGCTAAATGTCTGTTGAAGGAAAAATTTATCAATGTGATTTGATATCTTTTTGCTAATTAATTCCCTAATGTTCTGATTGCTGTGTTTATGCACATTACATGGATTATTCTTGTAAATTTGAAAAATTCGACAAATTTTTTTTTGGAGAATTTTCTTTCACCACCCTCTTTCTAAGATGTTTATAAATGTCTATGAAGATAGAAAAATGTTTTTGAAATGATTGAATATTTATTTGAAAATTTCTTGTGTGCTGTTAAGAATGTATATATTGAAAAACATAAATTCTAGATTGGCTTAGTTGTTAAGGTTGTTTAAATTTGTTTTGGAAATAAATTCTAAAAGAATTCATGAAATATGTTAGAAACATGCTATAGCCCCTGTAATTTTCTCCGCATTTATTGAAATTGTTTCAATGATTTTTTCACGCAAAAGACAGAGCTGGACATTTTTTAGAAAACCACTGGACGATCTGTTTCTAGTTTTATCTATATGATCAACTACTCTGCAAGTTCTGATTACATGACAAAATTGTCAGATTACAGTTGCCTTACCAAGTATTTCACTAACATGTATTCAATTGATGCAGTATATTATCTTCGAAAAACTGTTTCCACACTCTCAATGGGCCCTTCACCATAGGACTATAAGGGTTTTCCTTTGCTCTAATGGTGTTTATGAATAGACCTCTGGCCGCAAACCCCACTGCTTCGGTCGATTCCATAAGCACACGCATCCCAGGAAACATTCCACCTCCGTGAGCGCAACCTCCTTTGAAGTAACTAGTAGAGGATGTGTGCTCCTGATGATAAGTAACCTTTGGAGTGTGTTGAGTTTGATATTCCTCACTAAAGCTTGCCTTCCCCATATTTTCTTCAGCAGGATGTTGTAATTCACATGAATGTTCATATGCTAATTTGTCAACCTGAATTTTCAATTCCTGTAATCTTTGACCAATTCTTGAAGCCACAGCGTCATACAGGTGTCCTCTTGATATGCGTTTAGCTGCTTCCTCATCAAGTAAATCATCTAAATGGATAGGGTCACCAACAAGCACCGTTACCTGCAAATTCCAGGATAATTATTAAAGAGACTGAAATTGGTCTATTAATAATCCGGAACAATGAGTTTATACCACATTCCAAAGTCATACCAATGATAGGAGGTCTGAGAGTACAACTGGGAAATGAAACAAAACCATGTAGGTAATGAGATTACACTATATTCCAAAATCATACCTAACAGTGTAGGCAACTAAGAATGCACGTTAATTATACTAGAAAATGAAGCAAAACTTGTTACTGAGTGCTGTCCACATAATAAAGCTAGAAGACCAGCTGTTGGCTTGTTGGCAGAATGGCCTACTCCCATATATAAACCACTACCACATATTGCATACCAAACCAAAGATGTTCATGTTTGGAGAAGGCCAGGGTATTTCCTTTAAAATACAAGGATAAACTTATCTCACAAAAGCCACTTTCAGGGATTCACAAGTGCTAAAATCTCATGCTGGAGAAAAAATCATACTTACTGTCTTGCCAATCCTTGGAAAGTTGGCCCCTATAGGCATTATCTCCTGCATCCCAGTGTGTACAAATGGGATTACTATGGGCAGAGTGTCAGCATCAAGGACCAACCTGCTAAGCAATGAAAGTAAAGTAATATAATTTTGTGTATCAACTAGAATAATTATATTGCAGAAGTCAGAAGCTCATAAATAAGAACTATCAAAAGTATCAAGTTTTTATATTTCCTTGAAATTGATGACAATGCTACTTTGACCACAAATAAAACGAACTTCCAAAAGATCCTTACCTCCCAACACCTCTTTTCGCTGAACCCATGGTCTTCCCACCATCACGTGAACGACTCCCTTCTGGGAAGATGTGAACCCAGCCACCACTGTTCAGCTTAGCAATAGCCATGTCCATGCCCTGCAAGGAGTAAACAAGTCAGATAAAATTTTAGTGCATCTAAAAATATAAAAAAGGAAAGACAATATAAACTTCCGAATGGCCTAAAAAGCACCTCAAAAGATTAAATCCCTTCAGGACATATAGCTGCTAGCTAAGAATCAGTTATATTGGAGTTTCTGCAAACTAGCAGCAGTCAAACTTTGAAATAACTATTAATTCTAATGTCGTGTATGAGACAGCAAATGGAAAGAGAAAGTCTTCTAACATGTGGCATTTAATTGAGGAGAGTGACAAGAGAGCACGAGACAGAAGTACATAATTATTGCTCATCAACTATATAATTCAAGTGGACAGTTTCCTAATGTTCTCAGGTAACTGCAATGGAATAAAGAAAATATCTAATTTTCTAGAAATTAAGCTTAAGGAATCAGCAAATCAGCTACAAAGACTTTGAAAGGATAATAGATCAGGCTATGTTTTCCAGATGCAGAGTTATAACAAAGAAGTGTCAGCTCACGCTTTGGAGACAAAAGTATACATTAAAGGCGGTTACCTTCTGGTAAATCCCATCACCGCGTGCAACTGGCAGTACTTTAACACACCGAAAAAATGTCGAAGTCACAGGATTCTTAAAACAACGATCAGATGCACAAAGTGTCCATCTTATGTTCTGCGCATCCAACAGCACTCTTGGAGGAAGCAATGAAGCAATGACAAATGGATCATCCACAGAAGCAACATGATTGCTCACCTTCAAAGTGGAAAGACAGATTATTATATCATCCAACATTATCCATACTATATTTCTGATAATCAAAAACCAAAAGTAGAAGCAGAAATAACCAAATTTCTGATTGAGAAGATAATGCAAATGCAACTACGCTTAGCATTGTTTTTGTAGAGTGGGGTACCCAGTTTTTTACCGTTAAAAGAGGTTTGTTTTCGGGCCTACGAAGCAATGCCTCGTATAGTTTCTCTACACCATAAACCTGAGATAAAACAAACCTCAAACTAATTCTAGGAAAATATAAAAGACCAATTTGAAAGGAACGAATAAAAAGGTAATAATTAAAAGATACCATTAGAATGAATTCAACAAACCTGAACATTGTTAAGGCCATTCATAAATACATGACACATGTTTCCAATGAGAGGAAGTGTTACAGACCGAAGCATGTTCATAATAACAGAAGCTTCTTCAGCATTAAAGTCCTTGCTTACTGTCATCCAATAAACAGTGAACATGAACCTAATGTGAAATGCTATGGCAGCTAATTAATTCATCCCGCAACAAAATAAAATCCATAATTCAACTACACAATGTCATTAACCTACTTAGCTCAAAAATCGCAGAAACTACGCCTACATAATGCTTCATCTACCTACATGAAGAGGCCACATCCAAACACCACCTTACGAAGTGTAATTCATGTACGTGTATAAACATTCAACTTCGCGTATGCAGATGATCAGATACAGACCTCGTTTGCGATAAAAAGCAGAGGGCGTCTGAAGAGAATCGCGGCGAAATTCGCGGAATCGAGAGATCCATCTTTGGACCTTGGAAGAGAAGTAACCGTCTGCGAACAACGGAGTGAGGCGGTGACGGCGATCCACCGCCACCCTGAACCGATCCCTGATGCGGAGCTGCAGCACGCGAGCCTTACTCTTCCACACATCTCTCTCAAAACGCTGTACGGACATTTTCTCGCTACGCTTCAAAATAACGTAAGATGCGCAAGTGAGCGAATTTTATTTTCTGCTGTTTTCCCTTCCTGAGGTTTTCTCTTAAAGCAAGAAACTGAAAAGACAATCTGTAGCGAACGAGCGTAAGGCGGCGGAGGACGGCGAAACCAGAAGGCCTTTAAACGGGTGCATTAAGTGCGTTTGGTGTTACACATTTATTTTCTAACATCAACGTTGACATAAGCGGAGATGGTACGATGGGCATCGTCCGTATGATCTGATGCTTGATTGCTGATGCAACACCTTCGGTGTATCAAGATAAATTCTACAAAAGGGTCTTCGTAGTGTTGGGAATGCAATAACATGGATCTGATTCTAATTTGATTAAAATTTTAAAAAATAAAAATAAAATTCATTTGATAAACAACAGCATTCTAACTTTTAATGTATGGAAAAATCTAGATAGAAAAATGATTTTGATAGAACTACACAAAAACAAAAATAATAATAAAAGATAAATATTAAAATAATGAAGTAATAAAAATAAAAATAAAATTGACAAAAATGATGATGATGATGATGATGATGATGATAATAATAATAATAATAATAATAATAATAATAATAATAATAAACAATACAATATATATATATATATAGAACAAGGTAAATAATTAAAATAAAAATAAAAAATAAAATGCGTAAATAAATACACAAAAGGACAAGTACATAAATCAAACAAACAAGTAATTATAAGAAAAGTTTAGGCTAAATAAGAAAATATTCATGCTAGAAAATTAAGAGTAAAGTACTAAATATTAAATGTTTAGACTAAATACAAGACATAAAACTCAAGACATAGGATTCAAAGAAAAATGTATTTGAGATTATACATAAATTAAGTTGGTTCAAATTTTGAATGGTTTAAACTATTAAAAAATTCAAATAATCATAAATAAATATAAAATTTTTATTTAATTTTTCAAAATTCAATATTAATTATATTTTATAACATAATTAATATACAAACACAATGATGAATAAATCATAATCCGTCTTTTAGTGTGAAACTATTAACCATAAAATGATTTGTCAATAAGTGCTAAAGGAGATTGCATTTAGAGCACTTATCTATCAAACTCCCACTTGCACTAAAGCCGATCACCTTGATATCTAATACCGTAGGCATGTACATGTGACACAATTTTTTTTTTAGAAATAGGCTTAGTCAATGGATCAACTATATTTTGATCGGCGAGAACTCTCTCTATCTTGACATCATTTCTACCAATGATTTCTTTAATCAAATGGTATCGCCTGAGTACATATTTGGACTTTTTATGAGACCTTGGTTCCTTCGCCTACACTATAGCCCCGTTGTTTTCATAATACAACTACACTAGGTTAGCAATGCTCAAAACCACATCGATCAAGTTTTATGATGAACTTCTTGATCCAAACCGCTTCCTTTGCCGCTTCTGAAGTTGCAATGTACTCCGCCTCTATCGTCGAATATGTAGTCGTCTCTTGTTTGAAAATTTTTTCAACTAACTACGCCACCTTCATTGTGAATACATATCTAGATCGGGATCTGTAGTCATCTATATCGGATTGGAAACTAGAATCAGTATACTTTCTTATCACAGGATCTCCTTCTTCATATGCCAAAAATGCATCCTTAGTCCTTCTTAAGTACTAAAGGATATTCTTAACAGCTACCTTATGACTATCACCAGGGTCCAACTAGTATCTGCTCGTAACATTTAGAGCATAAAATACATCTGGTCTAATACATAACATAACATAGATGATAGATCCTATAGCCGTAGGATAAGGAATCAAACTCGTGCGAGTCCTCTCATCTTGTGTCTTTGGACACATAGATTTAAAGAGTATAATCCCATGTACCATGGGAAGATAACCTCTCTCGGACTGCTCAATGCTAAACCTCTTTAGCATCTTGCACACGTATGCAGATTGAGAAAGACCAAGAAACCTCTTAAATCTATCTCTATAGATCCTTATCCATAAAATATAAGTTTCTTCTCCAAGTTCTTTTATAGAGAAGTTCTTAGCTAACCAAATTTTGACTGATTGTAAAGTTGAGACATCATTTCCTATTAGCAATACGTCATCTACATATAGTACAAGGAACACGATTGCACTACTACTACCCTTCTTATACACTCATGGCTCATCCAAATTTTGTAAGAAACCAAACTTTGATTGTCTTATCAAATTGAATATTGTAACCCTTGGATGCTTGCTTCAATCCATAAATGGATTTTTGAAGCTTGTATATCTTTTCTCCGTATCCATCAGGTTATCTCATATATGCATCCTTGGTTAGGTTTCCATTAAGGAAAGTAATCTTTACACCCATTTACCATATCTTATAATCATAATGAGTGGCAATGGCTAGGAGTATCCTAATGGATTTAAGCATCGCTACCGAGCTAAACGTTTCGTCATAGTCAACACCTTGCCTTTGATGTTAACCTTTAGTTACAAGCCTAGCTTTATGGGTAACTACATTACCCTCTATGTCAGTTTTCTTCTTGAAAACCCATTTGCACCCTATGGGTTTTATCCCTTCGGATGGGTCAATCAAAGTCTATACTTGGTTTTCATACATGGAATCCATTTTGGATTTCATAGCTTGAAGCTATTTGTCAGATTCTGAACTCTTCAGAACCTCTTCATAGGCAGTAGGCTCATCATCTTCTATGAGCAATATCTCGTTAAGTTCACTTATGAGAAATTCATATCTCTCAGGAACATAACGTATCCTACCTGACCTCCAAACTTTTTGTGTATTAGAAGGTTGAACTATTGTTTCTTCTTCATGAACAATAGTCTCGGGTCTAGGCAGTTGAACTGCGTCTATTTGAACATCTTAAACTTCCACAAGTTCAATTTTGCTACCACTGTCTTCTTTTAGAAAAAAAAAACTCTTTTTCTAAAAAGATAACATGTTTTGATTATAGCATGTTTTGAAACAAACACCTTTTGTTTCGAAACATAGTAGAATTGATATCCTATAGTTTCCTTAGGATATCCTATAAACAGACATTTATCATATTTAGCTTCAAGCTTATTTGACTGAATTCACTTCACATAAGAAGGACAACCCTAAACTTTCATATAAGAAAGATAGAGTTTCTTGTTAGTCTGTATCTTATATGGAGTAACATCAACTAAATTGGATGGGACACTGTTTAATACATAAATAGAAGTTTCGAGTGCATACCCCTAAAAGGATTTTGGTAAATCCACTAAACCCATCACAGCTCTTACCATGTCTAACAAGGTTTGGTTTATCCTCTCAGCCATACCATTGTGTTGTGGCGTGTAAGGTGGAGTCCACTGGGACAATATTCCATTATCCTTGAGATAATAAAAAAATCTTAGCGTAAGTCTTCACCACCTCGATCTGATCAAAGTGATTTAATACTTCTCCCAAGTTGTTTCTCAACTTCTCTTCTGAATTCTTTTAACCTTTCAAAGGCTTCAGACTTGTATCTCTTAAGATATACATACCCATATCAAGAATGATCATCGATAAAGGTAATGAAGTATACAAAACCACCTTTGGCATGTATGGGCATCAGACTACATACATCAGTATGTATTAGGTCTAAAAGTCATCAGATGCCTTCTTCTACTTCAAAGACTCCAAATAGGCCTTGTAGTTTCTTTTCTAGTGGCTATCCTTGCCGCAGTGGAAACAAGTTCCCTTTAAGGTAGTCTTCTTTGCTTTCGTGATACCTCCGCTAGGCCTTGTGGACTTATTCTTCTTTTGGCTCTTTTTCTTCAAACCAAAAGAGTCCACCAGCATTATAACATTGTCCTTGCAGATAGATGGCTTAACTCCCTTGAGCATGTTGACTAGCTTAGGAATTATGATGGATATATTATTCATCTGATAGTTAAGCACAAATTGTTAGTAACTATCAGTTAAACCTATTAGAATTAAGTCAATACTTAATTTATAATCCAAAACAAAACCTAATGAGGCCAACCGCTTGATGTAGCCATTCATCTTTAGTGCATATTGCACTGGAGATGTCCCCTCAACCATCTTAGAGTGGAAGAGCAATTATGAAGTCTCAAACCTTTTGGACCTTGCTTGCTCATCAAAGAGTTCCCTAAGATGATAGACTATGGTATGAGCATCCATAGCCTCATGCTGCTTTTATGGCTTCAGTGACTTAGTGGCTAGTATAATATAACTAGCATCTCACTATCATCAACATGCTTCCTATATGCCCTCCAGTCATCATCAGAAGCATTAATAGCAGGGGGATCGGGAAGTGATTCTTCCAAGATATAACTAAGCTCAGCTAGTCAAGGAAATTTGGTCCAGTCAACTTGTTAGCTTTTATCAATGATCTTAGATTCACACTAGTACTCATCGTGTCAACTTGAGTAATAACAACCTTTCGTCAAAGAGAGAAAAGTTAGAATGTACTTAAATGCATATCTATAAGGACTTTAATAACACGCATTATGGCTCCCAGCATTTTTCACAAATTCATAACCCTCAATATAAATCCGAGAGAACTCGTAAAGAAATTCTCCTAGTGGGTCAATATCCAACATCCCTAAGAATGACCTTGGGATTACCCAACAAGCCACCTTAGTTCAACTGGTAGGTATTGATACCAATTGCATCTCCAATGCAACTATCAAATCTAGTGCTATCAAATGTTGATGTGTGCATAGTCATTGGGATATCAACTATTGACATGTGTACATCTAATGTACACTATCCAACTTTGCCTCTTTCCTAATAGTTAACCTAAATTGAGTGGTGTCTAACATCAATCTTTGTGGGACAATATCTGTTTTTACCTGCAAGTAATGATCCGTATATTTGTAGTTTTTGACGTAAAACTAATAGTTTCGTTTGCAAGCGAACAACAACCCACAGTTTGGTCACTAACATCACACATGACTTGAAATGGCAATGACTAATTTGGTGATACTAAGATTGTTGTTGATATTAGTGCCTCCTTTAAGTGATTAAACACTTATAAACAATTATCATTGAAATTAAAAGGCACTTCCTTTAATAATAAGTTTTTTTAGAGGTCTAACAATTTGTGAGAAGTCTTTAATAAAGTGGCGATAAAATCCTGCATAACCTAAGAATGCTTGCACAATTATCCCATGAGGAGGGATAATGTAATTCTAAAATCCAAGGCCAAACAATTTGTAAAAATTCAAATGTAACGAAACTAAAACAAGAATGCAATTCAACCAATCAAATTACTTCAAGAATTAATCGTGAAAATATTAACAAATTAGCAATTGCAACACACACTCAAGAATAAACCTGAGGAACTAACAATTGAGAGAAAGGGAAATTTTACCTATCTTTAATGCTAACCTAATTGATTATGAATTACTGGATTATTGGTTCTAGACGGTCCTAGGGTTGATTACTCGCTTTTGAGTTATAACCATTAACCTTAATTTATAAACCCTAATCATATTATGGGAATTGTGATCTCTCAATTAACAATCTATCCAAAACTCTAATTGGATCTGAAGTTGTCCATAAACTATTAGGAACCTATGCAAGATCTCTCTTCGCATAATTTAACGATTTTATTAAATTCTCATTATATTAAATTACCTAGCTCTCATTAGCCCAATTTAATTATTTTTCACTCGACACACCGTCTCAGTTTATCATCAAATTATGCAATTGCAGATATTAAATCACAATAATCTAGTAAAAACACAAACAATCACATTTCAGTAAATTAAAGATAAAATCCCTGAAGGTGAGTTTAGAATATCTCAAGATTCACAAATCCTATCATCATGCTGTTATTCCCAATCCTATACAATAATAAAAATGAAAATTAAATAGGAAATACTATGAGGCACCAAACTATACCCTAGTAGAAATGTTTCATGTCTATGGAAGTATATGTGATAGGACTTAATGATTATGATTTGATTGTGTATTGCTTAAGTCCTGAATTTTGGTTTGATGGATTATAATTAGTAAATTGGAATTTATCATTGCAATTGGAAAATTGAAGAATTAAAATGTACATTTAGACTAGGAAAAATTATCAAGTGGCAAGACAAGTTGATACATTGAAAGTGTGGATGACTAAGCCTATACATTGAATGACCTGTGGCATGAGTAAATAAGAGACAAATGACATTAAAGTTGAATGACATTTGGTATGAATAATTAAATGAAAAATGGCAACACTAATGGAGTGACAAATGGACTAAGCAATTAAGTGATTTTGGCAGTACATATATAGGAAAAGTGGATTACATGCATTGGTGACAAATGCCATCTTGAGATAGTGACACCTAGAAACTTATGTATTAAGCCACTGTAGGGATAGTTTCTGCAACCTTCATTCTTCCTCACCACTAAATCATCCACCCTCCCTTAGCTCTGAATTTTGCTTCAATTTCGTTAACTTTCACTCCAAACTCTTTATCAAATATTACAGCAAAAAAGCTACATCATGCTATCTTCTATGTTGTTGTCTTCTTGGTGTTAAGATCATCCTACTTCTACCTTGATTTTGGAATTGTGCTTGTTTGCATGGAAGGCTAGATTGGCTTGTTCACTGAGGTAGGAACTTGAGTTAAACATGTAAGTGGAATTCGAAACTTGATGGCATATGGTAATACATATTCTATAATGTTTGAATTGGGATAGAATATGTGTTGTGTTTTTGATAAAATGAGTTCTGAAAAAATGATGTTTATATGATAGATTTTGTTTTGATTTTTGAAACATGAAAGAAAATGGTTTGTGAGCTGCCAAATGTATGATTTTGAATTGGAAATTGATGAGGAATTGAAGTATAATTAAGGTATAATTGAGGTGTAATTAATAGACTATGATGAAGGTGAATTGAAATGGGTATGAAGGTGTTAAAATTTGGAAAAAAAATTTAAAGCAATTGGATAATGAAGCAATTAGATAGTGAACCTTCTTCACTTATCCCACGATTGTGGATAGCTGCTAGCTCCTTCCCATAATCGTGAGCAATGCTTAAAAAGAAGAAAAATTCTAATTGTGTGATTGTTGAACCACATAAGGATAAGACACTTTACAATGGTGTACTTGAACTTGATTAAGGTTTGAAATGAACCTATTTTGATGTTGGATTAATTGGTTAAAAGTTGAATAAGTTTTTGATTGTTAATTGAGGTGATAACTTAAGGAATGGATTATTTGATATCAATGGATCTAATTTTGGAATTTATGAGTTGTTCAAACGATGAAGGCCATAAATGTGATCCAAAGGATATACATAATGTAAATTGCATATAAATGTTTGAGAATTAGGAATTTGTGAGAACATATATAATGTGTAATTACTTAATGCTATCATTGATGCATTGTTGCAAATGCTTAAATTCGTAAGGCATATTGAATTTGTTCAGGTCTGAATAAATGCACTCAATTTAAGCATAAGGAAATAAATTCATACATTATGCATTATTTCTCTTACATATGATTCTGAAATGTGATATGTTTTGCTTTAAACCTACTAAGTCCTAGTTATGAGTAAATAAACATGATTAGAAGGGTCTGTAATTGTTTTTATTCCTAGATACTATGGTGTCTTCTGTACTTAGACACTACAATGTCTTTTATTTCAGAGACCTAAGTCTCTTCTGTTTCTGTTGATACCAAATATAGGTATCTTTTATTCTGTTCCCATTATCCACTTCTATAAAAAGGATTAGCAAGCAACTCTTTATGTGTTTTGATATTTGTTTTGTCTTGATCTATTCTGATGCATTATAACCTATTCTGATACAATTACGTTCTGTTATGTTCTAATAGAATTAATAATCAGATTATTCTATAAAGCGGATAATCAAATATTGCTTAGGATGTAATATGATGTAATGCATGTAAATGCTAGACAACTATTGAAAACAATCGTCATCTTGTATCTTGTTTAATTTATTTTCCCACTAAGTTATATGCTTAGCACAATGGTTTTTCCTCCATGTAGGTCTTGATAATGATAAGAATGTTTAAGGTTGGGACAATAGTAGTGGCCAAAGAAAGACGTGTTATGTTTAAGTTTTTTAGTGGTATTTAATGTTATGAAACATTTTTTGTGTAAATAGTTTGTAATAACTATATTACATGATGGATTTGAATTTAAGACATGTATTTGATAAATATAATATGTATTATGTATTATGTTTATTTATGTCAACAACTTATGAAATGTGAAGTATGTTGCCTTATTTTCTAGGAATTTCAGGAATATCTTGGTATGTTTTATGTGGAATCCATATATCGTCTTAGGGTGTATTAGGGTGTTACAATGTTTGGTATCAGAGCATGGTTTAGGTGATTGTGGTTTAACCAAGGCTTAAATGTTACTTGTACTTGAATATAAACGTTGCGTTTGGCCTAAATCGCATTGTCCCATGTTTTGGTTCTAGAGTGGAAAGATCTTATGGGGTAGTTGATGATGTTGTTGAAAGTAATAATCTTGGGTGATCTCATCCATTTATATATGGACCCTCTGGGATAAATCTAAATGAAGCTAAATCACAACCTCCTCCTCCACATCCAGCTCAGGAAGAAGCATTATTTAAGTTGTCATAAGACATGATGACTTTACTACATCGAATGACTACACCTGAGGCTTCAATTGATCAGTTGCGAAAGCATGGTGCTAAAGAATTCCCTGGAACATCCTTAGAGGAGTTTGAAAAGGCTAAATTTTGGATATAAAAAGTGAAAAGAGATGTTGGATGAAGTTAGCTACCCACTTGAACAAATGTTGTATTATGTTGTCTCCCTTCTTCAAGGAGCGGCCTATAAATGTGGAAGTTTGTTCTGAGGTATCCTCAGCTGTTGGAACCTTTGACTTGGGATTTCTTTTCCCAGGAGTTTAAAGCCAAATGTTACAGAAGCCTTAGAAAGGAGAGGTGGATGCAGTTCTTGAATCTAAAGCAAAAAAATCTGTCTGCAGTTGAGTACGACAGGGAATTCAATCGACTTAGCAAATATACACCTAAAATTGTGCTTACTGAAGATTTTCGGTGTCATCAATTTGAGGATGGTTTGAACAACTCAATCAAAGAGCATCTTGTGACATTCACTCTCTTGCAGCAAGCGATTATCATCAGCTGGTACAAGCTGCCATTAAAACAAAGAAGCAAGAGATGGTTAAGAGAGAAAAAGTTTAGCCAAAAGGATTTGCTAGAGGAGGTCAGTCCTCGGGTAAGAAAAGTTGTGATGGTGCTTCCACTACATAAAAATTCACTTAAAGGTCTGTAGCTAGAGGAAGGTGATAAGACTTTCCCTTATTGACTGATTCTGATAAGGTGTTCCCTTGTGGGTCGAGGTTTTGGCACTCTATAGTGCCCTCATTACTCCAAACACCATTGGGGTACTTGTAGGAGGACCATGTTTTTGATGTGGTAGGAAGGATCATTTGATAACAAATTGTCCTATGAGACAGTCTCAGACATCACAAGCTAGTAGAGAAGTTTCTCATGCACCTGCTGATAATAAACTATGCAGTAGATGTCATGGAATATTTAAGTAGTTTAGCCCTAATCTAAGTACTCTTTCAGAAACTGTTAATCAACCTATTGTACTTTTTGCTACGGCTCGAGCTTATTCTTTGAAAACTCATGAGGATCAGGATACACCTGATGTCATTGCTGGTACTGTTTCTCTCTTTAACTCTAAAATGCATGCTTTGATTGATCCTAGATCCACCCATTCTTATATCTGTGTTGGAGAAATTCCTGATAAAAAGATGCCTGTAGATCGGTTAGATTATGATATTCATGTAACCAGTTCTCTGGGTAGTAGTGTATTGATTAACCAAGTTTATTAAAATTTTCCTATTATGATCCAAGGTAGTAAGTATGCAACAAATCTAATTAAATTGTCATTTCATGAATTTTATTTGATTTTGGGTATGAATTGGTTGTCCAAGGATCAGGTAGTGGTTGACTATTGTGCTTAAGAAGCCTGATCAATATGAAATAATATTGTATGGAATCTGTACTAGTTCTCTGGCTAATATGATATATGTTATACAAGTTCAAAGGTTCCTTAGGAAGGGTCTGAAACTTATTTGGTTTTTATAATTGATTCTAAGAAGGAAAGTGTTAACCTACAAGACATTTTAGTGGTGAATGAATTTTTAAATGTTTTTCCTAAAGACCCCTGAAAGGAAAGTGGAGCTATCTGTTGAGAATATGCCTAGCACTGCTCCTATATCCAAAGAACCATACATGAAGGCTCCTGTTGAATTAAAGGAGTTGAAAGTTCAATTGTAGGAGCTACTAGATAAAGGGTTTTTTTGACCCAGTGTCTCACCCTGGGAAGTAATGATTATGTTTGTTAAGAATAAAGATGCTACCCTATGGATGTGCATCGATTACATGCAATTGAACAAAGTCACAGTGAAGAATACGTATCTGTTTCCAAGGATAGAAGATCTGTTTTATCAATTAAAAGGTATAGGGGTATTTTTCAAGATAACTTTGAGATCAGGGTATTATCAACTTCAGGTCAAGGATGTGGATGTTTCGTAGACTACATTCAAGACTTGTTATAGACACTATGGATTCTTGGTAATGCCATTTGGGCTAATTAATGCTCCAACGACATTCATGGATTTGATGAATAGAGTGTTAAAGCCCTAATTAAAATAGTTTATTGTGGTATTCATAGATGATATCCTAGTCTATTATGATAATGAACATGGCCATACTCAGCATCTACAGATTGTTTTACAAACCCTGCGGGAAAAATAGTTGTATGACAAGCTAAGCAAGTGTGATTTCTGGCTTCAAGAAGTATCTTTTGTAGGACATGTTGTCTTTTCTCATGGAATTAGAGTTGATACTAGTAAAATTGAAGCAATCATTAACTGGAAGTTGACATAGAGTGTGACAAAAGTGAGAAATTTTTTAGGTTTGGTTGGTTACTATCGCCAGTTTATGAAGGGGTATTCGAAGATAGCATCCTCTTTGACTAAATTGTTACAGAAAGGAGTGAAATATGAATGGTCTACTAGATGTCAAACTAGATTTGATCAACTAAAAAGAATGCTTACTAAAGCTCCTGTATTAACTCAACCCACTTTTGGTAAGCAATATATTATGTTTAGTGATGCATCTGGAAACAGTTTAGGCTATGTTTTGATGTAGGATGGTAAAGTGGTTGCATATGCCTCTAGGCAACTAAAGCCTCGTCAATAAAACTACCCTACATATGATCTTAAGCTTGCAATAATAGTGTTTATTTTGAAATTTTGGTGACACTACTTGTATAGTGAAAAGTGTAGGATTTTCATTGATCATAAAAGTCTAAAATATCTACTTACCCAGAAAGAACTTAATTTGAGACAACGTTGGTTGGAACTGTTTAAAGATTATGACTATATTGTAGACTATCATCCTGGTAAAGCTAATATCGTGGCTGATGCTTTAAGTTGCAAGATCATTTTGGTATTGTCTGTGCAGTAGGGTGAATGGGGACTTGCATCTGATGGGGCTTTAATAGCTCAAATAAAAACTAGGCCTACCTTGAGACAAGAAATCTGTGATGCTCAAAAAGTTGATGATAAGCTGCAACAACTTATCTTGGAATGGCACAACCTAACTTCTTTGTGAAAGGAAATGGTGATCTATATTATAGAGATCGATTGTGTGAACTAGCTATTGATGAATTAAAGAAAAAGCTTTTGTTTAAGGCTTATAGTATTATTTTTACAATGCACCTGGTGGAAATAAAATGTATCAATATCTAAAGCAGCATTACTGGTGGTCTTGTATGAAATGTGATATTGTAGATTTTGTATCCAAATATGTGGCATATCAGTGGGTTAAAACTGAGCACTAGATTTCGTCTAGTTTATTACAACCTATTTCGATTCCTCAATAAAAATGGGATAACATTACCATGGATTTTGTTACTGGGCTTCCTCTCACTCAAAGAAAGCATGATGTTATATGGGTGATTATGGATAAGTTCACTAAGTATGCTCATTTTGTGCCTGTTCGTCCTAACTATCCATTGGATATGCCTACAGATATATAAGTGAATGCGATAGTGAGGTTGCATGGGGTACCGTTATCTATTATTTCTGATCGTGATCTTCGATTTACTTCGAGATTCTAGAAAATTCTGCAAAAGGCTTTGGGTACTCAAGTCAAATTTAGTATTGTTTTTCATCCCCAGATAAATGGATAATCTGAACAGGTTATTCAAATATTAGAAGATATGTTTCGAGGTTGTGTGTTAGAATTCTCAGGAAATTGAGATAACTATCTATCTCTGATGGAGTTTGCTTATAAGAACAGTTATTAGACTAGTATTAGCATAACGCCTTATGAATCCTTATATGGTAGGAAGTGTAGGACTTCAATTTGTTAAACTGCATTAAATGAAAATAAGATGATCGAGCATGATATTATAAAAGATACTGAAGAAAAAGTTCGAGTTATCCAATGAAGATTGAAAGCCACCAGTGATAGGCAGAAATCCTATGCTGATTTAAAAAGGAAAGATATTGAGTATCAGGTATGAGATTAGGTGTTTTTGAAAATGTCACCATGGAGAAATATACTTTGATTTGGGAAGAAAGGTGAGATCTTCCCATGATACATTGGTCCCTATGAGATTATTAAGAAAGTCGGACAGTAGCTTATCAGTTAGCTCTTCCTAAATAATTGGTCAAGTTGCACGATGTGTTTCATGTTTCCATATTGAGAAGATATTGGTCTGATGATGCACATAAGATTCCTGTGCGAGAAATTCAAGTACAACTGGATTCTTCTTATGAGGAAGGGCATGTGTCTATCTTAGCCAGAAAAGGCTGAAAGCTCAGAAATAAACAAATATCTCTAGTGAAAGTACTTTAGTGACTCCGTGGTCTCGAGGAAGCAACATAGGAACCATAATTAACCATGAGGGATTGATATCTTTAGCTGTTCTTATCAGGTACAAATTTCGAGTACGAAATTCTTTTTAGGGGGAGAGAAATGTGAGGTCCCAAACTATGCCCTAGTAGAAATGTTTCATGTCCATAGAAGTATATGTGATAGGAGTTAATGATTATGATTTGATTGTGTATTGCTTAAGTCTTGATTTTTGGTTTGATGAATTATAATTAGTAACTTGGAATTTATTATTGCAATTGGAAAATTGAAGAATTAAAATGTACATTTCGACAAGGAAAATTGTCAAGTTGCAAGATAGTTGATACATGAAAAGTATGGATGACTAAGCCTATACATTGAGTGACATGTGGCATAAGTAAATAAGAGTCAAATGGCACTAAAGTTAAATGACACTTGGAATGGATAATTAAATGGCAAATGGCAGTAATGATGGAGTGACAAATGGACTAAGTAATTCAGTGAAATTTGGCAGTATATATATAGGACAAGTGGATTACATACATTGGTGACAAATGCCATGTTGAGATACTGACACCTAGCAACTTATATGTTAAGCCACTGTAGGGATAGTTTCTGCAACCTTCATTCTTCCTCACCACTAAATCATCCACCCTCCCTTAGCTCTAAATTTTGCTTCAATTCTGTGCACTTTCACTCTAAACTCTTTATCAAATATTGCAGCAAGAAAGTTAAATCACGCTATCTTCTATGTTGTTATCTTCTTGGTGTTAAGATCATCCTACTTCCGCCTTCATTTTTGAATTGTGTTTATTTTCATGGAAGGCTAGATTGGCTTGTTCATTGAGGTAGGAATTTGAGTTAAACATATAAGTGGAATTCTAAACTTGATGGAATAGGGTAATACATATTCTATGATGTTTGAATTGGGATAGGTGTGTTGCGTTTATGATAAAATGAGTTCTAAAAAATGATGTTTGTATGATTTTTTTTTTGTTTTTGAAGCATGAAAGACAATGGTTTGTGAGCTATCAAACGAATGATTTTGAATTGTAATTGGATATGAAATTGATGAGGAATTGAAGTATAATTAAGGTATAATTGAGGTGTAATTAACGGACTATGATGAAAGTGAACTGAATTAGGTATGAAGGTGTTAAAATCTGGAAACAAATTGAAGGCAATTAGATAGTGAACCTTCGGTTCACTTATCCCATGATCGTGGATAGCTACTAGCTCCTTCCCACGATTGTGGGCAATGCTTGAAAGGAAGAAAAATTTTATTGGTGTGATTGTTGAACCACATAAGGATAAGACATTTTACACTAGTGTATTTGAACTTGATTAAGGTTTAAAATGAATCTAGTTTGATGTTGGATTAACTGATTTAAGGTTGAATAAGTTTTGGATTTTTAATTGAGGTGATAACTTAACGAATGGATTACTTGATATCAATGTAACTAATTTTGGAATTTGTAAGTTGTTCAAGGGATGAAGGTCATAAATATGATCCAAAGGGTATAAGTAATGTAAATTGCATATGACTTTTTTAGAATTAGGAATTTGTGTGAACATATATAATGTGTAATTGCTTAATGCTATCATTGATGCATTGCTACAAATGCTTAAATTCGTTAGGCATATTGAATTTGTTCGGGTTTGAATGAATGCACTCAATTTGAGCTTAAGAAAATAAATTCATACGTTATGCATTATTTCTCTTACATGTGATTCTGAAACGTGATATGTTTTTTCAAAACTTGCTTAGTCTTAGTTGTGGGTAAATAGGCATGTCTAGAAAGTTTTACAGCTGCTTTTGTTCCTGGACACTATGGTTTCTTCTGTACTTAGACACTACAGTGTCTTCTATTTCAGAGACCTAAGTCTCTTTTGTTTCTATTGATACCAATCATAGGTATTTTCTATTCTATTCCCATTACCCACTTCTATAAAAAGGATTAGCAGGCAATTCTGTATGTGTTTTGATATTGTTTTTTCTGTTCTATTTTGATACATTATATTCTATTCTGATACAATTATGTTCTGTTCTGATATAATAATGTTCTATTCTTGTCTGATGGAGTTAATAATCGGATTATTCTATAATGTGGATAATCGAAGATTGCTTGGGATATAACATGATTTAGTGTATGTAAATGCTAGACGACTATTAAAAGTAGTCATCATCTTGTATATTGTTTAATTTATATTCCCACTAAGCTATATAATTACCAAGGTGGCTTTTCCTCCGTGTAGATCTTGATAATGAAAAGAAGGTTTAAGATTGGGACAATCGCAGTGGCCAAAGAAGGATGTGTTATATTTTTAAAGATGTTATGTATAAGTTTTTAAGTGGTATTTATTGTTATGAGACATTTTTTGTGTGTAAATGGTTTTTAATAACTATATTATAGGATGGATTTGAATTTAAGACATGTATTTGATAAATACAATGTGTATAATGCATTCTGTTTATTCATGTCAACAACTTATGAAATGTGAAGTATGTTGCCTTATTTTCTAAGAATTTTTAGAATATCTTGGTATGTTTTAGGTATATTTTATGTGGCATCCGTATATTCTCTTTGGGGGTATTAGGGTGTTACAAATATAATCTGAATAAAGACGAGAGGCAACGCTGTCGAGAAACTCCTAATATAGGAAGTATGTCGAATCGACTTCTTCTCCACTTCTCTCTTCCTTCTTCTCTTTCTCTATCTCTTGACAATTATATCTAAGGTTTCTTTGAAATTGGCTAAAGCAAAAAGCCCCCTCCTCTTCTTTGTCCTATTCTTTAAATATCTTTTGTGTTATGAGCATCCCTAGGGATTTTTTGGGTCAAAAAGGTCTAAAAAGTCTCTCAAAACTTGCCTTTTTTAGTATCTGCGCGTTTACCCAACGCAAGCCATTATCGTGGCCATGATCATAGGTCACATCTGACCCTTCTGTCACGATTGTGGCAATTAGGCCACGATCATGGGCCATGTCCGAGGTTTCTGTCACGACCGTGGCATATGGGTCATGATCGTAGGTTGACTTTAGTGCTTCTGTCATGATCGTGGCTTGTTGTGCCATAATTATGGGTCATTATTTTGGCCTGTATGTCTCTGAAATTTCTCCGTTCTTCGCTGTTAACCCTAAAACACTAATAAAAACATCAAGTTACCTCAAAAACATAATAATTAAGCTCAAAGACTTGTAGTAACCCATAAAACACTTAAAGTATAAATAATTAGCAAACTAACACAATTCTAACCTAAACACGTACTAAATGATTGAATTAAAAATTAAATACGTATCAAACTAAGCTCTAAAAAATAATGCAATTCACACTTATCAACATCGCCATAATTAAACGTTTACTTCTCCTTAAGCAAACAAAACAACAAACACACAACACACAATGCAGTAATGAGATGAATACTTCAACTTTGTGAGATAAATTTAACTTTAAACACAATCATTCAAGTTGTATCTAATCATTAACATGCAAAGTCCACGTCTAGGGGCTTTGAACTAAATATACATGTTAATTCAGATCCAAATGTTAATTTATTTACCCTTTTTCAATTGCACACAAACGTTAATAATTCTTTTGTCATTCAAACTTTGTAACTACTCCTAAGTTCGTTTTCATAAAAAGTTAAGCTATTACAAGTTTAGTAGGTTTGTATTAGAAGACATTTTTTATTATTATTTAAACAAGGATCTAGTCTTTTACTCAGAGGCAAACATTGGTAATCAATGTCGATCCGATTACTTGATTAAATTATTTTTTTATTAAGTTTCTTGGTTGAAACGTCATTATAGTTTTTTGACATGGAGGCACACATTTGTGATTTTTGTTGATCTGGTTACTTAGTTACATCACGTTCTCAACTGAATACTATCTATATTCATAACCCAAAGGTCAACGGAATAGTAATTTATTTAAAATTAACAGCACAAATTTTTTTTAATTGCCTACCTTGTTGCTTTAGCTACTCATTTCTATGAAAAAATACTAGCAAAGCTACTTAATCAGAAAACCTCAAATTATGAATGAATGTGTCAATATAGAGGGCTACAACTTAACACTAAATCCTAATTAAGTTGCATATTTAACCAAATAACCAAATTCACTAATTTTGCAAGCTAATGATTTTTCACAACCTAATAGACTATGTTCCAAATTAAATCAATTTCAATCCATCTAAGCCATTGACACATTCATATGATTCATAAAATGCAATCTAACAACTATCATATAATATGCGAAATTTACATTCAATACAAAACATATAACCCTCCCTATGTAACATCCCATCACTGATGAGAAGGGTAAATTGGTCATTTGGGACGGGTTAGGCAAGTGTAAATATACCTCGGCATGTTCATGCATCATATAGCCTCTATATAGATATGAATGGTAATTTTTACACATGCACATGATTATACATGCATTCATGACATTTCCCGGCATATGTGTTTATTGTGAAAAATATGTTATTTGTGCTTGAAAAATTGAATTGGAGTGGTTTATGTGATTTTAATGTGATTAATTGTGAACTACATGTGTGAATGTGTTAATTTGGGATTGATTATGTTGGCTTTGTTTTATTTCGACATATGCATTCCATGCATAAATGCATGATCAGTAATTGACAATTGTGACCGAAGCAGCCACCGAGAGCTTTAAGCTTAACGTATTTGGGCCTCGAGCCTACAGTGATTCAGAGCTTCAGGCTCACCGATTAATGCGCCCTTGTTGGGACATTTTAGGCACTCGGTCACAACAACGTAATAAATTAGAAAAAGGGAGTCACATACACATTACATATGCATTTGATTGAATGACTTTGATTGAGTGAAAAGCCAAACGCTTTGTGTTCATGTAAATAATCATGTGGTACATCTGAATGGGTTATTATGCTATAACTGTGATCTGTTTGATTAATGCATGAATTGGGTGAACCATCGATGATGGTTCCTCACTGAGTTCGCAAACTCACCCAAAATTGCAAATTTTTTTCAGGATCGAGAGAGTAGACTCCTAGCTCTAGAGAGACTTTTCCTGCCGTGTAGATCGTGTTGGCAAGAGAAGCATGGCTCACAGATTGGTCAGCTGGCATTTTTGAAGGATGACCTAGTTAGGCTTTTTGTGTTAGATTTCTTTTGGAGTAATGTACAGACAGTGAAAAACTGACAGTTATGTAAATTATTTCCTTTGATGATATGAAATGAGAAAATTTTATGGTTTCAAAAATTAGTGATTTTCAGTATTGATGCTTTATAATTTGATGCCATTTGAGGTGCAGTAGTGATTATTCATAGTTCACCCTTATCGTAGGATATGTAACGAAATGACCTACGGGCGTCTCGGTGTATACCCTATGGTAAGGGGATGCTACATCAGTGGCGCCCCAGACGATCCTATCAACACCTTGGAGAGGGGAAGGAGGAAACATGACAGCTATAGAGCGGCAAATGAAAGGGGAGAGGAATCCCCTTAAGGCAGCCAATTTTCATTGTCCCGTGGGATCCACATAGTGTCGAACGCTGTGGTTAAGCAGGCGGTCCGGGATGGGCTGAGTAGAATGGGAAAGGAGAGGGCCAACTCCCGTGACCAAACGGTCGAGCCAGAAACGTATCGACGTGCCATTGCCAATTTGCCATTGCCTACCTTGAATAACTAGATGCCAAGTCGCCGCAACACTCCGCCACATCATCGAACCTGCCGAGGAATTAAGGGAGGACAAAATGCAGTGAGCATCGAAACCATATTTGCTAGAGAATACCTGAACCCATAAGGTATGAGGATTGGTTATCAAGGTCTTACCGAGTTTTTCCAGGAAGGCGTCGTTCATCTCCCGAATCCT
>JANJEY010000007.1:11596594-11608436 GCA_024703695.1 Erythroxylum cataractarum | reverse complement strand
TCCTTAACTTTTATTTCCTTTAATTGCTCCACAAAGATAAGTAAAAATAAATCTTCATAAAATGACCCAATTGTACTGTTTCTGACTCACTTTAAATTCTTTGCTTTCAAATTGTACCTAAAAACAAATATGAATTAAAGTGAGTATTTTAATAATTTTTGTATCGATAATCGCTAAGTGAAAATAATTAAAAATATCAACAATTAAACACATATCACATTCATTAAATTATATTTCTATAAGTGCATTTTCCTTTAAAATCTATATATAGGGTAGGGATTGAATCATATCACCATTATTTTTTAGATTTGCCTTCTATCCATTATCCATCATCTTCTTTTTATATGTCTCTCTTTTTTATATAGGCCTTTACTAAGGAAATATAGGGAACTACATAGATGTGAGACTAGCTAATGCTCGATGTCGAAAGGCTAAATAAAGACCTTGTGGCCTTAGAGGAGGCAAAGAAGTAGGAGATTAATTTTAAAAGTTTCCCACCACTAGCAACTTACTTAAGAGGCAATGCGTGGGCAAGCTATAATAAAGTGCATGCTTCAAGTATACTAGGACTTCTTGGAGTAAGACCTTTAGGTCACTTGTCTATAATAAGATGATTGACTTTCTTAGATGCTTTCAACAATTTTTGGAAGTTGTTAAGGCATAACATCCAAACCTAAATATTGACAATACGGTCCCTCAAAATATGCCCATCAAAGTAAATGTCATTAAGGGGGCTACAGAAGATAACAAAATTTAGGATGAATCGTTGAGCTTCCCCTTACTGCCAATGACGAAGCCGCTTTCTGTTCTTAGTTTCCTACCTATAGAATAAGAGTGCAAAAATGTATTCTTTAGGCCTGCCATAGCAACTGCAACCAAATCAGATCTAGGCTTTTATATTCTTATATTGATATTTATAGTGTTGCTAAATTATAGTTTTATAGGGCATATTATTGGTCAGCGTGTTAGTTTCTTAATTTATGAAAATTATAAAATTATTCAAATTTTAGTGTACTGTAGAGTATTTTGGATGAACATTTTAATCGTGTGAACTTTATGTGCAAAGACATTTTCTTTATGCATGCCATTGGAAAATATATGCCATTAACTTGCAAAATTTTGGTTTATCCTTGTGTACAATCATCTCTTGGTATAGTCTAAATAATTTGTTCATCTTTGTGTGTGATCACCTTTTAGTATATATATGCCTTCAATGTGCAAAACTTAGTTCATTATTATATGTGATTGCCTTTAGAAAATTTGTATCTTTAGTATGTGAATACTTGGCTTATATTGTGTCCATCTTTTAGCAAATCTACATCTTTTGCATGTAAACATTTATTCTTCTTTATTTGTGATTGTCCTTGGCAAATTTGGGTCTTTAACATATGAAATCTTGGTTCTTCTTTGTGTGTAATCTCCTTTGATAAAGCTACGTCTTCAGAATGCAAGCACTTGGTTCATCTTTGTGCATGTTCACATTTGGTAGATCTCCATCTTTGACATGTAAATGCTTATTTTGTTTTTTTCTAAGGGTCTTGTTTGGTATATGTGTGTCTTTAACATATGAATACTTGGCTCATCTTATATGTGATCTCCTTTGGTATACCTTTAAAATGCACTCGGTTTGTTTTTTTGTACTATCTTCTTTGATTAATATGCATCTTTAGTATCAAAATTTTTGGTTCATTTTTGTGAGCAATCGAATTTGGCATATCTATGTATTTAGCATGCATAATACTTGGTTCATCCTTCTGCCTGATCTCATTTAGTAAATATCCTTCTTTATAGTCTGAAATTTGGTTCATCATTGATTTTACAATTGCAAAATTAATTTTAAGAAGTCATGGAATCTTTATTAATAGTAAGATCACGTCAAAGGTGGATTCCATTATGTGATTGAGGTATTTTCGTTCCATTTGTATTTGCTAACTTATAAGTCCTATTCCAAATAACTTCTTTATTCTTAAATGGTCTAGTCTAATTGAGTGCTAATTTTCCTCTCACTTTAGATCTATTAAAAACATCAACCATTCTTAGCACTATGTCCCCTTCTTTTAAGTCTTAAACCTTTTTATTCTTGTTATTATTGAGCCCAATTCTCTATTGATAAGGTGCATTCTTTAGCTGTCGTCTACTCTTCCTTTCATCGATCAAATTGAGCTCAGTCCTCAACTTATGGTCACTCATGTCTACTGAAAATAGACTTACTATTAGGCTAGGTATCTCCATTGTTATAGGAATGAGAGTATCTTCATTGAAAGCCAAACCTAAAGGAGGTTCTTTCGTTGTAGATTTAGGTTTATTATGTGATGTTCACAGGATTTATTTAATCTCTTCTCCTATGTTCCATTTTCTTAGCCAACATGGTTTGCTCAATATAGGGATGAGCAAAATATCCATCTTCATCTGGTTCATTAGTTGATAATATTTGATGTGATATTTAACGTGCTTCTTCCATTACCTTATAGCCCTATTTTTATCTAGTTGACCTTTAGTTGAGAATCTGAGTGAATAATGAGGGCTTGTAACTGGAGGTGAGTTATCAAGTTATATGGACCTTAAAAGTTAGGCTTGCATCGCTCCCTTCTTCTCTTGATGATCTATCCATATGCATGATAGGAGGAGACAGGATTTCGTAAGAAACACAACACAACAGATTCCTCCCCAATTTGCTGGAATATATTAGGAGTGTTAAAGTAAGATTAAGCTAGCAACTAATGAAAGTTAAACCAAGTAATAAAACACACAAATATGCAAAGAAAATAACACTAATGATTTTTAAGTGGAAATCCCCTCCAATGCAAAGAGGAAAAATCACAAGACTCATTAGTCCAACTCCAAAACTCCACTATTACCAATCAAAGTAGAGTACAAGATTCAGTTAGTACACAATTAAGATATAGACTTTAACAATCAACAAAAGTACCAAATTTCAAAACAAATAACAAAGCTTGTGAAAAACTTCACCGAAAAATAACAGTAGTCTTACAAAATTTATTACTAAATACGTAACCTTCAAAAACCGATCTTCACCATTCAGAATGTAAATTAGGATGTCTAATACATCTAGTTAAAATTTTGGTTCGATCTAACAACATTTCAACCTTCGATCATGCATTTGATCATGACTACTCTGTACTGAATCTTGATAAAAAAATCCTACAAAAATTTTGCCCTTTTTCACCTAAAAACCAACAAAAATTACCCCTTAATAATGTTTAGATAGCTAAGGAAAATCTATAATGGGCCTTAAGACATTACCCATTATTCTTATACTTTTTTCATATAAGTTGGGAGCCCAAAAACCCAAAAATCTCCCCCCTGCCGACTATATGAAGGAGCTTGCCATCCCAGCAAGTAGTAACTTATTTCAAACTTTCATCATGGAAGTGACTTGGTTAACATATCAACACCATTATCATTTATATATACCTTCTCAAGTTCAATCAACTTCTTATCTAACACATCACATAACCAATGATACCTCACTTCAATATGTTTAGACTTGGAATGAAAAGTCAGATGTTTTCTAAGATCGATCGCACTTTGATTGTTACAAAGCAACACATATCTCTCATAAGTTCAACCAAGTTCCCTTAAAAAATTCCTCAACCACAACAACTCTTTGTATGCTTCAGTAGTTGCAATATACTTTACTTCAATGGTTGACAATGCAACACATTGTTGCAACATAGATTGCCATAAAACAGCTCCCTTTGTTAAGGTAATCAAGTAACCAAAAGTAGATCTCATTGCATCGACATCTTTAGGCATATTAGCATCTGTATAACTAATGAGAACTAACTTCCTACCTCTAAAAAAATGCTTCAAACTTGAAGTACCAAGGAGATATCTCAAAATCCACTTCAATGCATTCTAATGTTCTCTCCTAGGTTTTGAGAGAAACTAACTTACAGTACTAATCACATGAGCTATATCAAGTCTCATACATATTATTGTATACATCAGACTACCAACAACAGATTGATAAGTAACCTTCATCATGCCTTCCTTCTTTTCATCAATTGAGAGACTTTGTTGGATAGTCAATTTCATATGTGTTACAAAAGGAAGGCTAACCTTTTTAGTCTTCTCTATTCAAAATATTTAAAGAACATTTTTAATGTACTTCTCTTGTGATAGCCAAAGTTTCATTGCTTTTCTGTCCTCTAAAATTCTTATACCAAGAATTTACTTTACTAGTCTCAAATCCTTTATACAAATGACATGCTAAATTCCTGCTTTAATCTAGTGATTCTAGAAGCACTTTGACCAACAATAAGCATGTCATCAAAATAAAGCAACAAAATAATCAAATTATCATATCCAAGCCTTTATACAAATGCACAATGATCAGCAGTGGTCTTTTGTAGCCTTGTTGTTGCTTAACAGACTCAAAACTTTTTATACTAATGTCATGGAGATTGTTTCAAGCCATACAAGCTCTTCTTCGACTTGCACACATAATCTTTTTTATCTTTCACCCAAAACCCTGTAAGTTGGCCCATATAAATTTCTTCATTCAAATCACCGTGAAGAAAAACAGTCTTAATATACATTTGTTCAATCTTTAAGTCAAAGCTTGTAGTTAATAGCAATAATGTACGGATTGAAGAAATTTTAACCACAAGTGAAAAGATCTCTTCAAAATCAACTCCTCTTTTTTGACTTAAAACTCTTAGTAACTAATCTTGCTTTGTATCTGGGTTTCGAGGAACCCTTCTACTTCAGTTTATAAATCCACCTATTCTTCAAAGCCTTTTTATCCTTTAGTAACTTCACCAACTCAAAGGTGTTATTATTGTATAAGAACTTCATCTTATCCTCCATAACATGAACTCATTGCTACTTGTCTACACTTTCTATAGCTTCTTCAAAGAATTTGGGCTCTCCCTCGCCAGTCAAGAGCATTTACTCATATGAGGAATATCTAGTAGATTGTTATCTAACTCTTGTAGATCTTCTAGGCGTGGCTTCTTGTGGATCTGTTGTAAAGGGTTCACCATCATCAACATCATTTGGAGGATTATCAACATCATACAGTTCATCAACAACATCAGCATGCTACATATTAGTCTAACTCCTACACCAACTATAGTAGGCAATTGTGAAATAGGAACTAGATCAAAAGCTATGAGGTCACTCTGAAGTGGAGAATCAAATATCTCTACCTTCTCAATATAATCAATGGTTTCATCTTCATGAAACACAACATCATGATTTCTCAGAAGCTTCTTCTTAATAGGATCATAAGGCTTGTAACCAACTCATCCTAGCTATATCTAATAAAGATATAGCTTTGGCATCCAACTTTGACCTCTCATATTTCAGAGTATAAACATGAGCCTTGTAACCAAATATCCTTAAATTATCATAAGAAGTATTTTTACTGGTCTAGACATTTTCTAGAACATCACCCTGCAAAGCAATCGTAGGAGTTAGATTAATCACAAAAGTGGTAGTGTAAAAAGCCTCAAGTTAAAAGGATTTTGGTAGTTTTGAATCCATAAGCATGAATCTTCTATTCATTCTCTCAGCTAACCTATTCAACTAAGATGTAATTCCCTATTACCTACAATACTTGTCAAATGATCTTCAATATTCACCTCCATTATCAATCCAGATACACTTCAAATTATTTCCAATTTGCTTTTCAACCAAAGCTTGAAAATCCTTAAACTTATAAAGCACTTGATCCTTTATCTTCAAGGCATAAGTGCACAATTTCCTAGAATGGTCATCAATAAAAGTGACAAAATAAGATGAACTAGAAATTGAATGTACCTTTTATGGACCACAAACATCTGAATGCACTAAATATAACACATGTGGCATTTGATAAGGAGTATTAGTCTTAAAAGACACTCAATTATGTTTTCCTTCAAGAAACCAAGAGCACTTCTCTAAAAAAACACTTTTCAGCCCTAGAAGAACATTGTTCTTAGCCAAAATTTCAAGTTCCTTTATACTAATGTGACCTAACCTTTTGTTCCACAACTCTGATGAATTTTTTCTCTCTACTAGATTCACAATCTTGGACCCCATTTCCAGTGTCCAATAACCGGAGTCATAAATCTTATGCTTATTACCCTGGAGGGTTATTACCATCATCTCACAAGGTAGGTGTGCCCACACCAGTCAATCACCTGGAATACAATTGAATCTTTAAAAAAATTGTAGCTCTAAGTCTCTAGTTTATTTTGAAGCAAGAATCATCTCAATCGGACCTCTACGGCTTAAGATATGCTTAAAAAGCTAAAGCATGTACATACTCCAATCATGCTCTCCCAACCCCCCTTATTTACTCTCCATAGAACTTATTAAAATAAACTCCAAAAGACACTAATTTCCATGGAGAGATGGGAAAAGATGTTAGTAATCCATTGCTTTAAGAATCACTTCATTTGGAGGTCGGATGAAGAAGTTATGGCCAAATGAATTCAACATGCTCATGTCTTTACTCATATTGTACATGTCTTGGAGCAAATGCTATAACTTTTGTTACTGATGTTAGATTGACTTCGTTTTTAAACAGTTTGAAAGAAGACTTTTACATTTACAACTTTCAAGAATACCTCAAAGACAAATTCCACCTTATGAAGGATCAAAAAAGGAACAGAAGATGATGATACAAACTAATACAATGCAGAAGGTCAAACTAAAACGATGCAGAAGTCAAACTAAGACGGTAAAACTAAGACGATGCAGAAGTAAAAGTAAGACGATCAAACTAAGACAATACAAAAGTCAAAATAAGACGATGCAAACAAAGATGATACAAAAGTCAAACTAAGACAGTCAAACTAAGATGATGTAGAACTCAAACTAAGACGATGTAAAAGTCAAACTAAGACGATGCAAACTAAGACGATACATAAGTCAAACTAAGACGATGCAAACTAAGATGATGCAGAAGCCAAACTAAGACGATGCAAACTAAGACGATGTAGAAGTCAAACTAAGACAATCAAACTAAGATGATGCAAAAGTCAAACTAAGATGATGCAGAAGTCAAACTAAGACGGTTAAACTAAGACGATGCAGAAGTCAAACTAAGATCAATAATAGCTGTCACATACACATCCTATGCAATATCACAAATCATAACGAACATAACTTTCCACTAAGAAATCCAAAACTTACAAACTTTATATTGTTAGAAAGCTGGAAAGATCATCTACAACTTCCAAGAAGACAATTTTTACCAGTTCTACCTAGATCATTCCTGATTTTCCCTTGAATACAGAACACAATTCCTACCCTTATGAAAATTGAAAATAGTGATGTAAGAACTTGAAAAGCCATAAACAAACATAATATATATGTATTTCATTCGCATAAAAAATAGGTGTTTTACAACGCTTTAGTGGGAATTTCGAGCCACCTTATAACATAATCCAAAATACAAACTTTTGTAAAAACAATAATTTCTCAAAATGCATCTAAAGCGTTGTTTTAGAAATTCTAACTTCAAAAGAACAAAAGTGCAAATTAGAGTGATGCCTTGGTGCTTAACTCAATCACTCGATATCTTGCCCATCCCTTGTGGATGGGAAGGAGTGGGGGTGAGCTTAACGCTCGTGGGTAATAGTTTTATAACCGGTAATAAGCAAAACCATTGAAATCCTTCATGATCATAGCAATTTGTCACAAATCCATAAAACATCTATATCTCGCTTGTCAAAACAAGATCACAATTCACATAAGTTAAACATTAATCAAACTTGTCAACACATGTAAACACATAAACACATCATAATAATTTGGGTGGATTCGTAACGGAACATACTGCACATTTCCTATACAGGTCCTGTGTAGTCGTGAACAGAACGTACTATCGCAATCTCATAAAGTAGTCTTGCATAGTCATGAACTTATGGGAGTCCGCGAGGGAGCTCCATGCCACTAGCGGGCAGGCGGAAGAGGCCTTTTTAATCAAGTGCACTTAATAGATAGAGCAGACAACCACAAACTCACATAACATGTAATTCATGAACTTGAAACATTTTGCCCATATGGCACATTTTTAGAAACTTGATTTCATGAGCATGACATATTTCACAATTTAAGAATCACATTCCTATACCAAGCATAAAAACAATTTTCAACTCCATCAAAAGCAACAATTACAACCATTGTGAAGCAATTAAATTTCATTCCCAAAATTCACATACAACAACATATGGCAAATTGTCAATCATTTCAAGAACAATAAAAGCTCATTTATGAGGTAGTTGGAAAAATCATTAATTTCATTTATTTGAAGAACATTTATAGCTCATTAACTCAATTATAAAATTGTAACCCACCTTGGTTTTCTTGCTTGAAAAGTTACTCAATTGTGCCTCTCCTCTTGCTGCTCTTATCTCTCTTGGTTTTCTTCAACATTCATAAAATTCCCAATTCAAAAGACATTCAAATTGGAAAACCCAAAGAACCAAAAGCATGAAATTGATCCTAGAATACTCATACCCATACATTTCCTAAGCTCTTTAAACCAAAAACTTTTTAAAACTCCTAAAGATTAAAATCAACTTACCTTGAATCTCCACTAACCAAATGATTTCTTGGCTTTAATGGAAGCTTTAACCTTCCTCTCCCCTTTTTCCTTCTTGAACAACTTCAAAATCACTCTTGAAGGCTAAGAAAAATCAAAACCTAACCTAACTCTTCTTTTTCTGTAAAGTATGAAACTCTCTCCTTTCTTTCTTCAATTTTGTTTCTCTCTCTTCCAAATGAAAGACACCACATTTTCTTCCCCTTTTTACCATTAATGATTGCACAAAGTCCATTTTTCCCTTACTTAAAAGCTTATGTCCTTACATCCTTAAGTGACTTGCCTAAAAATGCCCTTCATGCTATACATTCCTAACACTTTAATTTAATTCATCTATGTCACATAATCCCATTAACATCAACATGCTAATTAGCTCCAAGATACATTAATCTAGCAAGACCCCAAAATTAATCTAATCATGCTTAATAAAATAAAATAAATAAATAAATCAGGGGCCATCATTTCCCCCTTAAAGAATTTCGATGACGAAATTCTTGCCTGATTCGTTGAAAAGGTGTGGATACTTCTCCTTCATGGCTTCCAAGGGCCCTCACGTGACTTCTTCTATATAATGGTTTCTCCATAAGACTTTGACTAGTTGAACTGTCTTATTCCTGAGGATCTTTTCTTTGGTGTCCAAAATCTTCGCTGGAATCTCCTCATAACTTAGATTGTCTCTCAACTGAACTTCAGTGGCTTGAATAATGTGGGATGGATCCGATCTATACCTCCTTAACATAGGCACATGAAAGATATCATGTATGTGTGACAATTCTGATGGCAGCGCCAACCTATAGGCTAACGGTCTGATCCTCTCTACAATCTCATATGGACCCATATATCTCGGACTCAACTTACCCTTCTTGTCAAACCTCATAACTTCTTTCCAAGGAGAAGTCTTAAGAAATACTTTCTCACTGAATTCATACTCCATCTCCTTTTGGTGTGCATCGGTATAACTCTTCATTCTATCTTGTACTACCTTAAGCCTTTATTTAACTAGATTAACTTTATCGACTGTCATCTGAAGTAACTTTGGCCCTATTAGTTTCCTTTCTCCTTCTTCATCCCAACATATCGGAGTTCTACACCTCCTTCTATACAGTGCTTCATAAGGAGCCATCTGAATGCTCGAATGGTACAAATTATTGTAAGCGAATTTGACCAATGGCAAATGCTCATCCCAAGCTCCTTTGAAATCCATCACACATACTCTAAGCATACCTTCAAGTGTCCGAATGGTCCTCTCAGATTGACCATCCGTCTGGGGATGAAAAGCTATACTAAAATTCAACTTGGTTCTGAGAGCCTATTGCAAGCTTCTCCATAATCTCGAAGTGAATCGAGGATCCCTATCAGAGACTATTGAATCCAGAATCCCATGTAATCTTACTATCTCATCTATATACTTCTTGGCTAGCACATGAGAGAGTTAGTCTGCTTAATTGCCAGAAAATGGGCTGACTTCGTCAATCGACCGACAATGACCTATATGGCGTCATGTTTCCTACTAGTCTTAAGCAAACCCATAAAAAAATCCATAATTACCCTTTGCCACTTCCACTCAGGAATGGAAAATGACCTTAACTTGCTTAAACGTGCCTAGTGCTTAGCCTTGACTTGCTAACACATTAGACACTTGCTCGTATATTCTACAACGTATTTCTTCATGCCTTTCCACTAGAAATGCTCTTTCAGATCTCTGTACATCCTGGTGTTACCTGGGTGTATGGCATAAGGTGCATTGTGCCTCATCCAATATTTCATCCTTAACTTCCTTGACATTCGGGATACAAAGTCTGTTTCCTACTACCATCAGTCCATTGTCCCTCACTACCACTTCAGATTTCTTGCCATTCTAAATTTCTTCTTGGAGTTTACTCAATTCTACATCCTGTGCTTGTAAATTTCTTCTTGGAGTATCAGTCTCACTTTGAAATTAGCAATAACACAATTGCGTTCCTCCTGTTTCAAACTTGTTCTAAGCTTCGCCATTTCTTCCAATAATGGCAGATATACTGTTTGAACATGAGCAATAGAGGATTTCCTATTAAAGGCATCTGTTACCACATTTGCCTTTCCTAGATGGTATTCAATTGACAAGTCATAATCCTTGAGCAACTCTAATCATCTTCTCTGTCTCAAATTAAGCTCTTTCCGACTTAACAAATACTTGAGGCTCTTGTGATCTGTAAAGATCTTCGTATGCACCCCATACAAATAGTGTCTCCATATCTTCAAGGCAAAAATTTCTGCTGCCAATTCCAAATCATGGGTTGGATAATTCAGTTCATAAGGCTTTAGCTGCTGCAAGGCATAAGCTATTACTTTGTCTCCTTACATCAATACACAACCCAAACCCTTCCTTGAAGCATCACTATAAACTATATAGCCCTCCTCTCCCGTGGGCAAAGTCAGAATTGGAGCACTTATTAATCTGTGTTTAAGCTCCTCAAAGCTCTTCTGGCATTCATCACTTTAGATAAACTTCTGATTCTTCCTCAATAAATTGGTCATCGGAGCTGCTATCATCGAGAATCCTTCAATAAATCTCCTATAATACCTTTCCAGACCCAGAAAACTTCTTACTTCTTCCACTGTTGTTGGTGCATGCTAATTCACCACCATTTCAATTTTCCTTGGATCGAAATGCACCCCATCTTTAGAAATCACATGTCCAAGGAAAATCACTTCGTGAAGTTAGAATTCACATTTGTTGAACTTGGTATAAAGCTCTGTATCCCTCAATATCTGCAACACTCTACTAAGGTATTCCTCATGTTCCCCTTCACTCTTGAAATAGACTAGAATGTCATCGATAAACACTATGACAAACTGATCTAGATAGTCTTTGATGTTGGACCCCGTTTTCGAAGCCCAACATTAGACATGAAAGCGTGGTGCTTGGTGCGAGAGGTGAAACATAATTTAAAAGAAGGAAGAAAACTCCCTCGGAAAAACAAGGGATGTCGCCGTGGCGTAAGATGTCTCGCCGCAGCGAGCCCTCTCAACTTGCCACGCCGTGGCGAGCAATAAGGCCCTCATCGCGACGAACAAAGGGTTCTCGCCGCGGCGAGCGAAGCATTCCTCGCCGCGGCGAGCCCTTCAAGCGGCTTCACCGCGACGAGCAAGCAGCCTCGTCACGGCGTCCGCATGCCTTCGGCCCACCATGAATAAACCTGAAACTTTTCTCTTTTTTTTTCTTTATAAATCAACCCATCCCAAAACTCATCGAAATAAACTCAAGCAAACTTTTAAATGATTCAATGCGAAAGACTTGGA
>JANJEY010000007.1:11564091-11575809 GCA_024703695.1 Erythroxylum cataractarum | reverse complement strand
GGTATATATTTTGTTGCAGTTTTTCCTGGCAAGAATAGAGTGAAAGAAAAATTGAGTGCTTTGGTCCCCATCCTGTATCCAATTCACTCGAGCACGCTGCTGCAAAAGGGAAGAGTGATTTTGGACAGCCTGAAGATAGTTGGAGAGAGCATTTTTCTCTTGCTCAATGAAAGTAGAATTCCCCGGGTTGGCAGATAAAAGGGACTGCATTCTAGTCAATTCTATTCTAGAAGTGTTAATAGCTGCAGCTGTCGATCCTTTTGAAGAGGACAGAAGCTTGAGTTTGTGCTTAATAAGCTTGAGTTTCTGAGTGCAGCAAAATTGTTTGGTCCCTCTAACACGGAGAGTAGCTCCGTCCCTGCAAGCAATGGCAAAACCCGGATCTTTAACCAGGAAATTATTGAATCGGAATGGGTGACGAGTAGCCACTGGAGAGGATAATTTAGAGACTAGTATAGGAGTATGGTCTGAAAACAAAGGATCCAGAAAGTGAGCCAGACTGTTGGGAAAAAGCTGAAGCCATAAATCATTGACAAGAGCTCTATCCAGTTTTTTCCTGATAAACCAGTCGTCCCGCTGCTTAATTTTCGGTTGATTTTTTTATTGTTTAACTTACTAGTTTTTTTGAATAGTGAAGAATAATAAATTCTGTTCTTCTTCTTCTTCTTCACGATGAGTCACCATAGACACAATCGATCTTCCTTCGCAAGCTTGAGCAAGTTTCCTCTAACTGGTCACTTTTGGATTTGCTTTATGAAGTGAGTGAAGAACCAATGATCCCTCTACCAGTCCAATAACAAGGATATAACAAGGATGCTTCACAAAGTATCAAGAGAAATTGCAAACTCTAGAGAGAACACAGGGCAAGGAGCACTCAAAACATCACAGGGAAGAAGAGAACCACTTATGATTAGTGATGAGACTTTCAACATTTTTAGTAGATGGCAAAACAAACAAAACACTGAAGGTTCAAAGGAGAGAAGAGATATGGCAGAACAAACAAATAAATATCGCAGAATAAACAAAAACACCCAAAAAGCTATCTGTGCTTTAAGTGTTTCACATAAAAACTCATTTTTCTTTAATACTTTGAATTGAACTTGAAGCATTAGGACAAGCAATGACTCGAGAGACATGAAAGAAAATGAGTTCTTATTTCTTAGTGTTGTCTTTTTTAGTGTGTCATAAAAGTAAGGTCTAGTTGTACATTGGCTTTGAAAATAGACTTCATAAATTATAATTACTATTTAAGACTAATTAGAATTTATTATGGTATAGTTTATACTGTATTTAAAATAAATAGTAAATTTTAAAAAGAAGAAAATATAATTTTTAATTATTTTGAGATGTTAAGATTGTTAGTATTTGTTGATCAAAATAAAATAGAATTTATTTAAATTTTATTGAAGTATATGTAAAAAAAGAATACTAAAAATTATTAATTAGTAATTTAGTATAGATAAAAGAATTTTTTAAAGATAATTTTAGAGTATTTTAAAAAATGATATTTAAACTTTAATTAGTTCAATATATCATAAGACTTACAACTTTTACTTCTTTATCACATACCAAGATAATGTAAATCTGCCCGCACGGGTAGCATGGTTGGCAAACTAACAGGGTTAGTTGGAACAAGGTCCTAGGTTCGACTCCTGGCAACATCAGGAAGGTAGTGGACCGCTCTGTTAGGGTGTTGACCAAGATCAAACCGTGATTCAATCCTCCAGCGGTGGTTGGGCCTGCGACTGGAGACCCTTGGGGTTGGGGATTCAACCTTTTTGGAACAAGATAATGTAAATCTTAACCTTTCCTTTGACTATTTTGATTTAAAACATTCCATAGATTACTATCATACTCAATCAATTAATGCTAAATTTTGGTTAAAATATTGAGTTTGAACCAATTAAATTAGAAAATTTTGAAAATCATTACGATTATTTTAATTTGTTTCAAACTAAAGGTTTATATTATGTAAAATTATTCTTTACAATTATACAAAATCTTTCCCTTAAATCAAAGTTAAATACTCTTTAATTTCTTACTTTTACATTTAGTTTATTTATTTTAATTTCATGTTAATTTTTGTAAATTAATTAATTATTCATAATATTCCTCTTTGTTTTGTTAATTGAAATTAAAAGGCTAATTTTTAATCTCTTAAAAACTATTACAAAAAGTTAAAAATTATAATTAATTTTGAAAGCTTCCATAACTCAGACCAAATACTACATATATTGGAGGTAACCAATCCATTTAGTAAAGGGTCAAAAGAAATAAAAGCAAAAAGGGAAGATGGTTTCGTTTTCCTCACCCATGCGCGTCCAACGCACCATCCTTCCCCACTAAAGAGCTAAAAGGCAAATGAAGAATATGCAATACTAGAATGGCTCTACAACTTTAATGCCAGCTATTTTGTCCCATTCCTCTGGTGAAGCAACCTCTGCCATTATCTTTTCCTGACCTCGCCAAAGAATCTGGACACAGTATTAAAAGATCAACACTAGTCTGTAAGTACTAAAACTTCCACTAGTTTAGACCCGAATAAAATCAGACAATTATCCACGGTAACCTGTACAAGCATTTAAGATGAAGAACTTACATTGTCAATGACCCCAAATTCTTTAGCTCTTCTAGCATCCATATAAAACGGCCTTTTCATTATATTAGCCACAGTCTCTACTGACTGATGAATCATTAAGTTATTTGATCAGTTCTCAAACAGTACCGCAAAACGTTACGCATTATTGAGGAACTATACTCACATTTTCAGTGTGCTTGGCCAACAGTTCTATAAGAGTGTCCCTATTTGAGATGGCCTGCATAATCAATGAGAACGGTAAAGATAGAAAAAGGTCTAGTCTTGCAAGGCCCTCAAATCAGGCTTCAGGACGAAAGAAGGCAACACAATAAATGAAAGGACAAGTATTAAGGACCAGAATTGTTATCTTATGCCATCTTACACTTTAGGGCAAGATAAGTAAAAGCAAAGGCACAAATCAAAGGGAAATCAGAAACTGCTATTGGCTGAAACTGGAGCAACACGAAAACAGTACCCAAATGCCAATGGACATTGAAAGTTTCCGTTACACCAGCGAAATAATTCAACTAACCTCCTTTGCACGGATAAGAACATCACTGGCTGGCATTAAGCCTGACGATGGGACACGAGGCTGTTGGAGCATTGCTGAAATATGAAAAATGATTACTGAATAAAGCTTGGAAGGACATATGGAACTCCAATGCTTGCTGGCAAGACAAATTTGTCATACCTTTAGCATGTGGCATCATGAACCGTTTACCCTTTGTCCCTGCAGCAAGTAGTAAACAAGCTTGCCCAATGGCAGCTCCAACAGCAACCGTATGAATCTGCATGAGTAACATATTTGTATAAGGAGTTATCACCATTTATAAAGATTGGAAATATATTAACTGGAAAACCGCAAGTATCTCCTTTTCCTATAATGAACTAGGTTATAAAATTCCAATGGCATTTACCTAATGACTATCTATGTTTGTTGCTCAACATACAAATTGTACAGCAGATACATGATACAAGCCAAATTACATGACTAATATCAAGTTAAAAAATATTCATACTGACAATATTGCCACCACAAAAATACTGGAAATGTAGACAACACATTTCTAGAAAAGATATTTACCTCATTCTGCATTTGCATCATGGAGTCATAAATGGCAAAACCTTCTGTTTCCATCCCAACCTATATGGCAAAAAAAAAAACAGCTGACATGAGGAATAACGAAACAATAAGTTGAAGAATTAGGATATAAATGAACCATAAAAGCAGATAAGAAAAGAAACGAATAACCATATTATTGTGGAGGCGTGAAATCTTGTCATGAGTTTCAAGATAAATGAAACTGTTCCTTAATCCTAACTTGTGAATCCTCAAATCTTCAGCATTTATATAGGATGTCCACCATTGAATGAATAAATTGAGCTAAAAAAATTCTACACTTGGGATTCCATAAATATTGGTCTACAAGCCTTCTCGGAGGACAAGATGTCCTACAATCATCAGCCTATGGGCTTGACATAACAAGTCAGCTTGGAAGCAAGGCAAGCCGCTAAAGACAACTTACTATCGACTCATTACACTACCGCTATCCTTTAGATTGCACGAACTGTGATAATACTGAGGGTGAGTGGTATATTATTTAGTCCTCACTTGGGCCTCCATCTAGAAGACCAAGCACCAGGTTGCCGTCTGTTAAACGTATACCAGAGTGCTTTCTTGGTTCTGACAAATTATCCCTAATGTCTTTGCATACGGTAAGTTAGATTTGCAAAAATATCTTTTTGCTTTCTTAGATGCAGATGCCAATTTCCTGATATAATATCAGCAAGCAACAGGCAGACAGACAGTTGGAGGCTTCCACTTCTATACAACCTCCTCCCTTCTCTGAAGGCTAAATTGGATACCAACTGTGCTGAAATCAACCATAAGGAATTAGATAACTGATTAATGGAATTAGATAACTGATTAATTCTTAGTATAAGCTACATCCAACATCTACAGCTGAGATCAACCATAAGGGCATTGACACTAGCAAGTAGAAACTAAAACTGAAATTTTATTTTAGTATGGCACTCTATCCAACCATATGTTAATAAGATTCAAAGCTTAATGTCAATTCAACAGCCTCTAGAGTGTTTCAGTACAAATACACTGAAACAAACTTTTAATTAAATTTTATAAAAGAAGATTCATATCCATTCCTAGACAAAGTCGATCAACAAAATTACATCTTATCATACAATGCAGAAGAAATACATCATATATTTCAAAAGAAATTATTGTACAGAATAACAAGCAACTAAAAGGTTACCGTTTCACCATCATCACGTGTTGTTCCGGTAGAATTTATATACATGAAAATAGGTTCTTTAGGATCCATCCACTGCAAGTACATCAACTCCGCAACAACAAGCTCTGTGACAGCAGGCACCAACTGCATCAAACAAGTATTAATGCACATTGAACACATTGCAGAACCAACTAAAAAGGCACAATATGTAGGGTCCAAATCCTTAAAAAGTCAAGCTCTACAATGTTTAAGAAAGTAAGTATGATATGGCTATTATGCTCAGAAATGATAAATGATTTGTTTTAGTTTTGTTTTCAATAAACTGCTGTCGTTAGCATATATAGGTCTGGTAGTTAAAGAGGACAGATGGCTTATAATGGCAGGTTATTTCTTTTTACTGTTATATACTATTGGCCAATGGTCATATGATTGGTTCGGGATGACTTCCAAAACCAGTAAGAATCATAACATATTTTATCTTCTCTTTCTTTCTCTATTCTCTCTTTTCTCGAACCTTTTACTCAGAAATCACGTGAGAATTGATATCAAAGCAGTGATTATACTACTTGTGTCCAAACCCACTTGATTAGCTTCCAATTACAACATCAATGATGGACAAAACTCATGGACAGGATGTTTGGAAAATGGAGGAATCATTGCATAATCATATTAGGGAGATGCAGAAACAAATGTTGGACGCACAAATGAAGCTTCAGAGACTCAAATGAAGCAAGGCTAGGAAATATCTGAGCTAATGGAAATGTTCCAACAATATGTGCTCATCCACAAACCTTAGTCACAATCTCAGTCTCCTAGTGCTAATATAGAAACAGTGGAGGCATCATATGGGACCACATGGCACTAATGTGGAATCTCACCTAATATATAGCCGAACTCATTTAACAAGCTGGATGGCATCTTTCCATGGCTCTAATGTTCATAACCAAATATTTAGAGCAGAGCAATTTTTCATGGTAGATAGAATACCGTCAAAGACGAAGGTGAGGATTGCGATTATTCACGTGGAGGCAGTAGCTTCCGAGAGGCATCAATTGTTTTTGAGGCATCAATTATCTATGGAAGATCTTGCTTGGAGTGAATATATAGAAGCTATCCCTTGAAGATTTGAAAAGGAAGCTTTTGATGATCCAATAGGAGACTTCAAAGACTTGCACCAGACCAGTAGCATGAAGGAATAATGTGCTTGCGCAACAGGTGTTCCAACAAACTTCAAATTCCTATGTCATACCTAATACCTAAACCTCTCATCTCCTGTGGTGTTAATGAAGAAAAAGGATACTAGCGAAGACTTTACATTGACTATAGAAAGCTCAACAAAGACACCATGAAAGATAAATTCCAATTCTTGTACGTGAAGAACTTTTGGATGAGCTATATGGGGCTACTTGGTTTTCAAAATTAGAATTGAGATCAGGTTTTTATCAAATCTAAATGTACCCACCCCACAATCTTAAAACTGCTTTTAGAAATCATGAAGGATAGTATTGATTTCTTAGTGATGTCATTTGGGCTCACCAATGCATCGTCAACTTTCTAAAGTTTGATGAATGAATTGTCTAGAACTCATTTAAGAAGGTTCATATTAGCATTCTTCAATGCCGTACTGGTATACAGTAGAACCTTTAAGGATCATTTGAGGCATTTGAGTTAACCTTGGAGATCTTGGCTCATAATCAATTTCTAGCTAAAAGGTGCAAAAATATCTTTTTGGCATCTCGAATAGAATATTTGGGACATCATTTTTGTCTCAAGAGTTGCTGTTGATCTGATGTGTTTTTATGTAGGATCTAGTCACCGAATGACTCACAGGAAAACCTTCTTTTCCCTTCCTAAAGCTCTCCTTTAAATAGACTCAATACATAGAGTGTTTAAGAAGTAAAACAGAATATAGATTTTCTAACTTATTCTCTTACTAAAAATAAACTTATGAAAATAATAAACCTCACAAACAATATGACTAAATAAGATAACCACTGCAACTACTTCCTAATCAAGCTCATCTTCTTATATATTTCCTTCCTAAGAATGCATCTTGCATATTACGATCTTAGGAAGTTGGATTCAGTTTCCAAGGGGCCTATTCCTAATAATGTGATAGAGCTTACATTCTTGGGTTTAGCTGGTTGTTAGAGAAGATTTATCAAACATTTTGGTATAGAAGCCAAATCATTGACTAGTAGTGATGACTGTTAAATATTGGCATCATTACCTGAACGAAATGTCATTCATAATCAGTATAGATCACAAGAGTTTGAAGTTTAGGTTGGAATGAAGGATGAACACTCCATGCCAACAAAATTGGCTTTAAGCTACTACTTTAAGATTTTAAGGTCAAATACAAAATGTAAGGAAAATGATGCTACTAATGCACTCTCTAAGGTCACCAATATTGAGCTTTATGCTTTGGTGCTCTCCCAAGTGAAAATTCTGGGAGAGGGATCTTTCAATTCAATACATAATAACTAAGCTATATCTAGGAAACTATTGTCCAATTTGAATCAGTGACAAGAGGGCATCCTTAAGTGGAAAGATAAGGTGGTGGTGGCCTTTTCCATTCAATTAAGGTCCATATCTCTATATTATGAAAGTTTTGATGGAGGTCATTTTGGGTTCTTAGATATATATAAGAAGCTTTGTTCAGCTTTTACTGGAAAGACATTAAAAATGATGTTAGAAATTTTGTAAGGAAGTGCCAAATTTGTCAACACAACAAGAATGAGACGTCTCCCCAAACAGGTTTGTTGCAACCTGTTTCAATTCCTAGACATTGTTGGACTAATATTAATATTGATTTTGTTGAGAGCTTGCAAACATAAAACCATCATTAAGTAATTCTAGTAGTCATCAACAGATTTTGCATATATGCTCACTTCTTAAGCCTCAAACATCCTTGCAGCGCAAAAATTGGCTAATGCCTTCATGTCTAATGTATTTAAACTGCATGGAAAGCATGAAACAATTACTAGTGACAGAGATCCAGTATTTCTAAGAACATTTTGGCAAGAGTTATACTACTTGCAAGGAGCGGGACTTCAGTTGTCTATTGCATACCATCCCCAGATTGACAACCAAGTTAAAGTACTTAACAAATCATTAGAAACATATCTGAGATGCATAATAGCGGAGTTTCCCAACAAGTGGTCACACTAGTTATCATTAGCTGAATGGTGGTACTACGTACCATTCAACCATTAACATATACCCCTTTAAAGCTCTTTATGGTTATCCTCCATTAGTACATATGTCTTACCTCAGTGGGGATTTCAACTAGTAGTGTGGATAAAGCATTATAAGATAGAGAGGCAACTATCCATGTTATCTAATTCCATCGAAAACAAGCTCAAACGAAAATGCAACAACAGGTGAATATGAGAATTGTTGACGAGGAATTTCATATTGGAGATCAAACATTTGTGAAGCTATAGCCATACAAATAAGGAAGAACAACCATGTGAAGTAATTAAAAATTAGCCCCTCAATTTTATGGTCCTTTTAAAGTGCTACACATAATTGGTCCAGTGACATACAAATTATAATCTCCTCCAAGCACTCAAAACAAATAGTGTGTTTCATGTATTGCAACTAAAAAAGCACATTCCAATAGCCACTTCATCCTTCTTGGCTTTACTAGCAAATTTGATTACTGAAAAAGCGACCCTTATAGCCATACTTGAGAGGAGAGTGGTGAAAAAGACAAAACAAACCAGTTACACGAGTTCTGGTGAAATGTTCCGACACATCAATAAAGCAAGCTACTTGGGAATTTGTATTTGAACTATAGAAGCAATTTCCTTTCTTAAACCTTATGGACAAGGTTCTTCGAAGGAACGAGGATTGTTATAGCTATTATGCTCAAAACGTGATGAATGATTCATTTTGGCTTTGTTTTAAATAAAATGTGGTCCTTATTATGTATAAGTTTAGTAGTTAAAGAGGGCAGATGGCTTATAATGGCTGGTTATTTTTCTTTATCGTGATATACCATTGGCCAACAGCTATATGTTTGTTTCGAGTTGATTTCTAAAATCAACAAGAATCATAACAGAATGATCTCTCTTTTGGTGTTTCCTACGACTATTAATAGAATTAAAACAAAGCTGTGTACCGGCATGCCAATATAAACGATTCTTCCATGGAGAAGCAATGAAGGCAAGTCCGGCGGTGGCTTCCTCGGTCGGTGCTCATTATAGGACACCGAGCGTTCAACCTAATTTGAAAAAGTAATCAATTACTAAAAACAACAAAATTAGGAAAAAGAACCCCGGAAATGCTAAGGAATTTGTGAAGATAAACATACCTGAGCAGGAGTAGCCATGAGCTGGGGACCGTCAAAGAGGTCCAAGTAAGGAGGAGAATCAGAAGCGACTGGGCGGTCGAGGACATTATTCGGTGAGGCGGCGGCGACAGAAGCAAGCTTAGAGAGAAAAGGGTCCTTCGGGTTGATAGGTGGCATAGGAATGTTAGCGGAGCATTTAGGGGCGATTGAACGATTTGTTGTTGTTCTTCTTCTAGTTAATGCTGCTGCTCCATGAACAAGTGATTGCTGAGAAGAAGAAGAAGATGATGAAATTGAATGAGCCATAGGTATCAGTTTGAAGCTAGCAGCCGCTGCCATGTTTTGTCCACAAAACACCTTCCACGGTAACGGCTCAACTCTCGCTCTCTCGTCTCTAGTCTGCTGCAGGTGGTGGAGTTCAACTGCGAATCGGGTATTAGCGACCGGATTTCTACACAACGTTACCCACGTAGGATCCAATTATCCTCGAGATTTTTCTAAGCGCTATTAAAAAAATATCTCCCATAATATTTAATTATCATGCAAAAATTAATAAAGAATAGAGTGACGATTTTTAGGAATACAACAATAGATAAGAAACATAATAAAATATTTCTTATTTAGTTTGAAAAACATAAATTTAGAATAATATAAGAATAGCTAATAAAAATTTGAAATATCTATTAGTCTCTAGTAATTATATTATTATTTTAAAAAAAATTCATAGCTAACTAATTATGTAGGTTTTTTAAGGATATTGTTATCCAAATAGTCGTTTTTTTTATTCTCAATCCCCTCGTAATAGATAAAGACAAGGAGAGAATGTGTTTACTTGTTCCCCAAACTTAAGGAATAAATAAATCATTAAATTATATATTCTATATGTTTTCTTCAACCAAACTAAAAGATAACATATTATCAAAAATAGATCATAAATATAACGGTGATTTCAATTTTGACCTCTCTTCATCAACCTGTCACATCAATTTATTAGAAAAGCTCAAATTATTAAAAAGTATCCAGTAAAACTACATCATACTAAAAACAAAACAAGAAAACAAGCCACAATATAAAGGAAGTAAAAGGGATTAGGATAAAATCTAGTTTAAATCAACACATCCTTATTTTAGGCCTTGAGAGAAGCTCCCTTTATGAAGAATTTGTGAATTTCAAAAATTTGCCATTCTCTTTTGGGAAACATACTTTTAACCATTCCATCTTAGATAGCTTTTTCTTGTTCTCTAATCAATTTTATAGGAAATTTCTAATCATCTTATCATTAGTCTTTATGATTTTTTAAAAAAGCTAAATAGGAGCAATGATATACATTGAGATTGCTTAAAATAGAGATAATAAGTTGAAGCCTTCCTCCATATAAAAGGGCCTTATTGCACCAATTATTCAAACTTATATGAGCTTGTGAGAAGAGAGCAATATGTGAACGTAAGCTTCATTGTGATTATAGGGACACCTAAAAACTTAAAAGGGACTTGTTGTTTAAGACTCTAAAAGATAGCTAGAAGTTCGGCATTGTTAATGGAACTAGCATATAAATATAAAGAACTTTTACACAGGTTGAAGCTCAGAAACTGATTAGCATTTAAAGTAAAAGAGAGATTAAAAATGTCAAGTTTATTGCACTTATAGTGAAATTTAAACTTGGGTTTTTTAGAGATGTTCTGCCTTGTTAGTCTAGAGAATATTTCCATACTAAGTGCAAATAAATAAGGTGACCAAGTGTCTCCCTACTATAATTCTCTAGTTATTCTAAAGATATTAATAGGTTATACATTTACTAAAATTGACAATGAAGCAGATGAGTTATATTTCCTTACCCAGTTGGTAAATTTGATGGGAAAACCAATAACATCCATTAAGCTAAGTAGGAAGTTACATTTTAGGGAATCAAAAGCCTTGGTGAAGTTTATCTTTAAGGCATTCCTAATTTCTTTCTTTTTTTTGGTAGCTCTTAAACAATTTTTTGGCAATGAATATGTTATCCACGATACTCCTTACTTGAATGTAAGCTCTTTGACAAAGGCTTATAATCTCTAGTAGCACATTATTATTAAGCCAGTTTGCCAAAAGTTTTGAAAAGACCTTGTAAACAACATAGCAATGTGTAATAGCTCATAGCAACAAGTAATAGGTTTATAATCATGCAAAGAGAAATGATTAACAACTCTGGAAATAAGGCAAATATAAGTCATGCCAATTTAATTAAAAGATTTTCCATTACTGAAGAATTCCTTCATTATATTGATAATCATATAACCCATTACTTCACGTGTACTTTAAGAGAACCAAGAATTGAATCCATTTAGACTACGGGCTTTGTCAAGTTATAAATTAAACATTACTTCTTTATTTCCTCTCTAGTAACATCTCTACCAAGATTATGTCCAAATTGACTAAGGAAAGTGGCAGCAGCAAGTCTTCAGTTAACTTTTGAAATGAGATTAATTAGTGTCTAGACCTACTATTATGACAATGATAAGTTTAGGTCGATCGCATAGAGAGTCGTCGATTAACTTTCGAAATAAGATATTAGTGTTTAGGTTTTTTTTTAGAGGGGGGGGGGGGGGGGGGGG
>JANJEY010000007.1:11466972-11482238 GCA_024703695.1 Erythroxylum cataractarum | reverse complement strand
CAATTGTTTTTGAAAGAAAAGAAAAATGTCTTATCGACTTTTAAAAGGTAATGATTGTTCTAGTACGCCACCCTCGCGGGTCTCAGGCTCGGATATCACTATTGATGTCGGGTTCGGGTCTCGTCGGGAGTGGGGTGCTACAGAACCACACTTGTTGTACTAGCCACAACTACGTTATGCACTTACGATTATTACAATATTGTCTAACTCAACGAAATACGCCAATCAAGTTTCTCCCCCAATTCTTCCTCAACCACCTCTGTCCACTCTGCTTCTCCTTCCTAGACAAAGGTTTATAGCTTATCTTCTTCAATTATCTCTTGCCACTCCTCTATTTCCTCTTCTTGGATGGAGACTTCTTCTACCTTAACTTCTTCTGGAAGCTGATTTCCATTCCTAGGGGGGATTGTCATTTAATATTCTTCAAGACCTATTTCAGTAGAATTGAGTAAACTCCCTTGCATCTCACCAAATATTATCTCCATCAACTAGTCGATCGAATTCACCAAATTTTGTATACGAGCCTCTGTTTCCTAATGTCTCTTGATTGATTCTTGAATGAAATCAGTCATCATATCTTCCAGAATTAGCTCGTTAACTGGAGGTTCTTGGTGCTTTAAATATTCAACTAGATCAAAATTGTTCCATACAAAGGCGTAAGAGTTACTCCATTTTGAATTGTAGATATTTCCGTATAGAGCACCTTTGGGTTAATTGTACACATTTAGTCACTCCCACATATAATTTGGTGTTTGACATCCATAATTATAGTAAGTACTCCCAAAAATGTTGTGGCATAGTATAGATATCGATTGAGACTACGAAACCATATAAGAACACTTCTTTCTCCTATATGGTGATATTATAGATTGCGAAGATATATTTTGGCCTCCATAAAAGTACTACCCGCTCCATCCATTCATTGTGAGTTATAGATATGACTTTAAATCTTAATGTCATAAAAATAATTCACAAATCAAAATCAAAGTAGAGAAGTTCAAAAGATAATTAAAAGAATAAGACAAAAATACAATAAGATATAATAAAAATAAAATAAAATAAAATAAAGATGAAAATGACTAGAGTAATAGCATTCAGGTGCCCCTAATATCAAAATCCCCAACAATGGTGCTAAAAACTTAATTGAATTTTTCTAAATTAGTTAATGTGGAATTAACCACAAGTGCACGATGTAGTTGTAACTAGTACCAGTAAGTACGGACCATTCCCACAAGGACTATGAGTACTAGTAATTATCGTTATCCTATTATCTAATCTACATAAATGGTTTTGATTTTTAATTTAAAAGAAAATAAAACTAAAACAAGTAAAATAAATGGACAACAAAATTGAATCAAATAATTAAGGAAGCATTTATTAACTATTGATATCAAAAAATTAGTATATAGGTTTCAAATCCCCCTAAAACTCTTAACAAATTTATTTTTTATTATGTAACTATTTTATTAATTTATTAGACCATAAAGATTCCTATGATATGCTAATAGATGACCTTGAGTCTAATAACAAATAATTCAAAGGTTTTCAACTGAATTGCTCAGGTTAAAGTTTATAAGATTGCTTTACCAATTTTTGAATCTCTCTAATTATAGAAGATTTATGTCATCTTATCATTAAGGTTGTAATCAACTCCTTTCAATTACGGTAGATCTATTCAAATAAAGTTTGCTCAATCTCTATATTATAAAATCATATTAAGATCTAATATTCTAGATCTATTAGAAGATAAATAAAACTTGTAATCAGATCATAATACATCAATCAAACCAATTGCATTAATAAAAGAATAAAAATATTAAAGTATCAGCATAGCATTCACTTAACGTAGATATTAAAGGAATTTAGTTACATATGATTAGAAATAAAATCAAACAATAACAGAAAGAAAAACGAATAGAAAATAACGTGTTCATAATTTTGAATCTCCCTGATTATCTCTTATTGAATATTCTTGAAAGTACAGTTTGATCTTGTATTCTCTTGGATCTTTCGATGGGTTCTTTGTATTTTCCACTTCTCTAGATCAAAATCGCCCCTTGAGTCGCCTCATAAAGTCTTTGGACATCTCTCTGTGCTTGCTCCTCTCAATTGCCTCTAAATACTTCCTTTTAAAATTTTTGGGTGGTTCTGGGTGATGCATAGGCTGATGCACGATCGTGCATCAAATAATGCATCACTAAAAAAGGTTGTGCATCGAAACGTGCATAACTCAAAATACCCAGAATTCATGAATCTCATTGGCCTAAGAGGTATGCACAGGTTGTTACACGCCCATGCATCTCTTTGTGCTTCGAATATTCGTTTTATGTCATGTTTTCATTTAAATTCTTCTCCTTTAAGTCCATGAAGGCAATTATACTCTGTAAACACACTTGGAGTAAATATAGTATCAAATATACAATAAAAGTATAAAATATCAAGCATAAATATATTAAATATGTATTATAAATATAGTTCATTATACATCTATCAATAATACACCCAAGTCTTAATCGGTTTTTATTTGGAGAAAATTAAAGAGGATGATAATATAATTGAATTGTTGCTATTTGACAAATTTTAGGATCCCCTTGTTAATATTTGGGCCTAAGCTCAACATCCTCATCAATAAGCCAACCTTCTAAGTGCTAACCAGTGACTCAATTGCATAGTGAATCACTATATTCAATTTGAATATTTCAAACAATAAACAAGAGCTTTACTTATGGCTTTAGCTTGTCATTGAGGTGGAGACCTCCGATGGTAGAATCGTATGATCATGCACTTGGAAAGGATCAACAAATTGAACAGTGAGATAGGCTCCAATCAATATTTTTGTAGGTAGCATCTTAGCATCGAACTTCGTGTCAATTTGTAGCAACCAACTTGTCCTAAAGGAACAGCTTCCACCAATCTATGAAAGAAGGCAAAGCTTTTTTGTTATTCTTTTCAAGGAATTTACCAAAAATTTAAGAGTTATTTCATCTTAATTATCATATTAGTCTACTATATAAATGAAATTCCTGGATATTATTTTCATACTAGTTGGATCAATGTGACTATCCTATAGTCAATTTTCATAAAATTTCAATCTCAAGGACTATGAGTATTAGTAATTATTGTTATCTTATTATCTAGTCTACATAAATGGTTTTAATTTTTAATTTAAAAGAACATAAAACTAAAAGAAGTAAATAAATGGGCAACAAGATTGAATCAAATAATTAAGGAAGCCCTTACTAACTATCGATATCAGAAAATTAGGATCTAGGTTTCAAATCCCCCTAAAACTCTTAACAAATTGTTTTTATTATGTAATTATCTTATTAATTTATTGGACCATAGAGGTTCCTATAATATACTAATAGCTGACCTTGAGTCTAATAATAAATAATTCAAAGGTTTTCAACCGAATTGCTCAAGTTAAAGTTTATAGAATTGCTTTACTAATTTGTGAATCCCTCTGCTACTAGACGATTTATGTCTTCCTATCTTTAAACTTACAATCAACTCCTTTCAACTACGGTAGATCTATTCAAACAAAGTTTGCTCAATCTCTATGTTATAAAACCATATTAAGATCTAATATTCTAGATCTATTAGAAGATAAATAAAACATGTAATCAGATCATAATACATCAATCAAACTAATTGCATTAATAAAAGAATAAAAATATTAAAGTATCAACATAGGGTTCATTTAACCAAGATACAAAAGGAATTTAGTTACATAAGATTAGAAATAAAATCAAACAATAATAGAAAGAAAAAAAATAGAAAATAATGGGTTCATAATTTTGAATCTCCATGATTATCTCCTATTGAATATTCTTGAAAGTACAGTTTGAACTTGTATTCTCTTGGATCTTTTGATAGTTTTTTGTATTTTCCACTTCTCTGGATCAAAATCACCCCTTGAGTTGCCTCTTAAAGTCTTTAGACATCTCTCTATGTTTGCTCCTCTCAATTGCCTCTAAATACTTCCTTTCAAAATTATAGGGTTCTGGGTGATGCATGGGCAGATGCATAGCCGTGCATCAAACCGTGCATAACTCAAAAAGGTCATGCATCAAACCGTATATAACTCAAAATACCCAGAATTCATGAATCTCATTGGCCTGAGAGAAGTGCACAGGTTGTTGCACGCCCATGCATCTCTTATGTGCGTTGAATATTCGTTTTATGTCATGTTTTCATTTGAATTTTTCTCCTTTAAGTCCATGAAGGCAATTATACTCTATAAACATATTTGGAGCAAATTAAGTATCAAATATACAATAAAAGAATAAAATATCAAGTAAAAATATATTAAATATAGTTCATTATGCATCTATCAATAATACACCGAAGTCTTAATTGGTTTTTATTTGGAGAAAATTAGAGAGGATGATAATATAATTGAATTGTTGCTTTTTGACAAATTTTAGGTTCCCGTTATTAATATTTGGGCCTAAGCTCAACATCCTCATCAATAAGCCAACCTTCCAAGTGCTGACCAGTGACTCAATTGCATAGTGAACCACTATATTCAATTTGAATATTTCAAACAATAACCTAGAGCTTTACTTATCGTGACAACTTAAGTAAACTTAGCCTGTCATTGAAGCGGAGACCTCTGATGGTAGAATTGTACGATCATGCACTTGGGTAGGATCAACAAATTGAACAATGAGATAGGCTCCAAGTAATGTTTTTGGAGGTAGCATCTTAGTGTCGAACTTCCTGTTGATTTGTAGCAACCAACTTGTCCTAAAGGAACAGCTTCCACCAACCTGTGAAAGAAAGCAAAGCTTTTTTATTGTTCTTTTTATGGATACCATTTTCATATCAGTTGGTTCAATGTGACCTATCCTATAGTCAATTTACATTTCCATGAAAATTTTAGTCTCAACGAACAGAAACCTTAACTCAGGGATGGACTTCCAAAGCCAACGTTGAGGAATTGAGAGCTCCCTTCCACTTTGAATGTAACTTGTATTCTCTAGATATAATTAAAAACAAAAAACACAAGTACACAGAAGAGACGTGAAACCTGAAAAAGGAAAATATGGATTTGAAATCTTGAGTTTTTGATTTCATGTTAGGATTCTCTTACCATGTGGCAGCAGCTTAAGGCTACTTGTAGATCCACAGGCAGTTGACCAAATATGAACCCCATGCATGATTCATATTCGATCCACCGCCTGTGCATCCATAAGCAAACTTAATCTGCTGTCACTGCATGATTCTAAGAAATCACACCTACTAATAAAGCTGCATTATGGAGAGAGGCAATCTTCAAGAATCTACATTTATGAAACATCCATCCATAAGTGTCATCTATTTGTTATCCAATTACTAAAGGCAATATTATAATATACGCATTCGATCATAATGTACATACAGCTCGCACAAACATCAACTTAATACCAGACTATCTTTCTGTCAGAAAGTAATATATATATATATAATGGATGTTGAGATTATTAATGATCAAGACCTTGAATGATTTCAGTGTAAACTGCATTCATAAATTCTTTAGTTTACGTGTGCAAGAAGTAGAGTAAGTCAAGATAAGAATGGTAAAGACCAATTCTAGGCCATTACGGGGACGCTGATCTGAAAAGCATTTCCTCATAATCTGACCGTTGAAATTTCTACCATACGCGGTCCAAGCATTGAGACCAGAACAGTCATCCTTTGGAGATGTCAATGCTACAACGAGTAAGGAATTTGTAGTAAAGAGACGAAGAAAAGGGAAATAGGGCTCTGAACTGAAACACGCAGGGCCGAGTATTTATTATCCACGGCAGGTGTCAATATCCTTTAAATGACGACATTGAGTTTTTACATGACGACATGAGATGTAAACATGAGCACATCTAAAGTCATCGCTGCCAGGGCTACACGTGGCAAAATGGGCATATTTGATATTTTAGAAGTTAGAAAGAGTTTATTTGACTCCATACGAACTCAATTTGATACAAGTCTTAAATCTTAATTTTTTTTTTTTAAGAAAAAGGAAAAAGTACATCTAACAATAATAAGACGGGAAAAATTACGTCCCGAGTAATCTTCTAACAGAAGATGCTGGCATCCTAAGGGAGGAACTCTTGTAATCCCAATGTGCATTCAAACAAGGTGAAATTTATGTACATGTATTGTTTGAGTAATTTGGCAAAATAATCAATACATGAAGAAAATCATAGTTTTTGGTTTACACTCTTTTCCATCCAGCTTAGGGACAATCCGATCAAAATGAATTCAATGTTTTGAGTCTTTAGGCCTCACTTCAATGCCTTCAATCACAAGCCCTCCTTTCAAATGATGACCCTTTACTTCCATAAACCTCATCTTCACTTCCTCGTCACTTTCTCCATTATTAAAGAACTCTCCAAGCTCAATCTCCAGCCACCCATCTTTCCTCTCAACTGGAACCCGCTCATCTCCCTCTATCACTCTTGACTTCAACATTTGCATGCGGTTGCCATAAAGCAGACGCTCCATTTGCTGCTTCTTCTCATCTTGACCTCGTCGTAGACAAGCTGTGCCATTAGTTACTTGATTCCCTACTTCAACTGATATCTCTGATGGCAATAAATCCAGACCATATGCTCGAGCAGCAATTTTTAGTATAAGGTATGCTGCATATCTTGTGTTAGATGACAGCATTCCAGTCCTAATCGTGCCTTGAATTTCCAGCCAAGACATTGTTCTAAGTACAGCAACTTCAGAGAACCTGCAAGAGACAGGAATTTCTATTAGACATCAACGCTCCCTGTCTTTCTCTTGAGAATTGGGGTAGCCAAGCTCTGGGTTTTTTCCCATTAGACAACAATCCCACATGATGCTAGGTTATCAATAGAAAATGAAGAAGAAATTTAACCCAGTAAATGATAGAAAAGCTGATCTAACCTTGATTCAGGTGAAGAAGTCCAGCTCCAATACATTGGTTCGTCGCTCCATGTTATGGAAAGTTCTCTTGCCGACAGTACATAGGATTTCTTCCCAGATGATCTCTCTAGCTTGAAACTCTGCGAGTATTAACAGATTAGGATCGAAGTAATTAAGCTATATTAGTCGAATTTCTACTTATTTTAGGAGTACAAAATCTTACCTTTCTACCACCATCTATGAGAATTGGGCTGCAGAGTCGAAGAAAAAGTTCTTTTCTTGAAGAAAACTTCAAGGGACTTGTGGATCTTGAAGCGATGTTCTGGTAATCAGAAGGCAAGAATCTTTCCCAGACTATGTCGGACTCTGTAGCTGATTGAAACGAAGAAGAAACCAACGAAGATTTGCAAGCATCAATAGGAGATGTGAACGAAATAATTGACGAAATACAGCCTTCAGGCAAGCTGTTAAACCCAATCTGACCCTCCATTCTCAAAACCTTTTGAAGACTTCAAAATCAAAAACCAAAGATGAGCTCAGATTCAATCTCCCTGTTTAGGATTTGCCTAATGTTCCGGTCATTGTGCTTTTGCCTCTCAATATATAAGCTAGTAAGTCGATATTGACGGCGACTTCCCAATCTGATCACATGCAAGTTGATGGTATTGTTCCACTGAAACTTCGTCCAATTCAGTCTACGCCAACTCGTATTAAATAAAATAATAAACAAGTTGTTGTCAATGGAATGATTTTGAATTAAAAATGGTTATCAATTTAATAAACAATCTAACTAACTAAAAGACAAAAGGAAAGATTAGAATACTAAATTGCATACGCAACAATGACCTTCGTTGATCTCTATTTAAAGAGGCACGTGCGGTGTTTCTATCGAATTGTCATCCCGTTGACATAGCAAAGTTTGAGTAGCTTTGAATTCCAAGTTTCTAAGTATTTATCGGCTAAATAGATATATACGTGTTTGTATCTCTTAGAAGTATCCTATCCACCTTAATTAACATAATCAAAAAGTAATAATTTTCAAAGAAAAAAAGTCGGCGAAGTTAACAGTCTTGGCCTTTTCAGATTAGTCTAGACCTAATATAGTGGGTTGATGTAGATGACGTATACTTTTGTCGCTTAATCAAGAGATTTCGGATTCGATCCCTGTTTTTTAAAATACAGAAAACTCTTAGGTCAATTGTGGCCCTCGTATGGGATGTATCACGCAGTAAAGAGGAATTAGTGATCGGCTTCGACCCAGCAAACACTTCCTAAAAGACCAAGAAAAAGAAGAAGATTAGTCTACACCTAACACACAAGAATGAATGATAATGGAATTGCCAACAAAGCATTGATTAGTATAATATGAATGGTTAGTTAATGGTAAGTTACCTATGTTCGACATCATTATAACGGTCACAACCGGCATTCTGCTTTGATGTCCATTCAAAACTTTGGGCGTGACAAATGACATGGAAACTTCGTCTTTCTTTATTCTTTTGTAGGTTTCTTAATTGGGAGCATATCTGTACCCATAAATCTATGGATTTTACCACTGATTTTACTGGAAAATTCTACCATTAACTACTAATTTGGTTAAAAAGAATGGTTAAGAAAAATAACTAAATAAATTGTGGGGACCAATTATATATATATACAGCTAAAAAGGTTACTGTTCAAAAATTAATACTTATGTACACATTTTAGATTATATATATAAAGCTAAGAGGTTTAGGAATACTAAAGCATGAATATTAAATTATAATAAAATTATTTACTTCTTTAAAAAAATTAATCTTATATGTTATATTTAAGATTTTAGTATTAAAACAGAAAATACATTAAAATCAACTTATCAATTAAAAAATAGATTCATTTTTAATAATAAAAGTTATTATTTATTAAAATAAACTGAATTGAATCGAAAAGTTGATTAATTTAAAATTTATATTTTTATTTATTATATACCGATTTTATAGTGATTTAATATTGGTTGAACCTTGAAATTTTAAACATTTCATCTTATCGGTTTGATGTTCAATTTGATTTTAAAAATAATGATTAATATTCATTATTCTATCCTTGATGAGTTTGGGGTGTTTCCAACGGGTTTGTTATTGTCTGCCTTCTAAGCCTTCTAATTATTGGCACTAATCTCTGTTTTGGAAATTGGATCGGACCGGTGACCAGCTATCCAATCCGGTTCAACTTAAAAAATCAGTTTTTAATTGATTCAGTCTGAATCGGTCAAAACCGGTCTGGCCGATCCTACCGATCCGACAATTAATTTTTTGTATTTTTTGTATTTTTTAAAATATTTTTAATATTATATATAATTAAATTTAATTATTGCATAATTATGACGTCACACCAATTTGACCAGTTGTTGAATATATCGAATCGGTCAAACCGATGACCAATAACATATAATTTAATCTATATTTTTGTATTGTCAACGCTGTTCATAACATAACTTAATTATTTTGTGTTGTTATGCAGTAAAAGATAAGAAAGTAGCTGGAATTTAATAAATGCAAGAGAACTTTGTACCTCTTCCCTTCTTGTGAGTAAAGGAAGACCAACCATACATTGACTTGTGTCTCGTCTATTTCTCCTCTCGCTTAAACCAGGAAGATAGCTTTGTGGGATCGGATGGTCGTTTCGGCAAACCGAGATGTCGATGTTAAAACTCGTGTAGAAGTCAAATTTGGTGTACCCAATACAGCTGCTTTGAGGGCAACTTTAACGAGTTGCTTTCTTATCCATATTCCAAACCAGGTGACGCGTTAAAACAGGCGCAAGGGCCATGAATTAGCACACAATGTACACAGAACTACCTGGTCTTCAGCTCATCACTTCCACAATTGACCCATAGTGTGTACTAATGTTTTGAATATTCTTTTTTAATTAGAGTGATCAATACAATTATAGATATTTTTGCGTGTGAAAACAAATGAACCACGAATGTGCAGAGATTTCCAACTTCCGTGTCATAAACAGACACACAAATAGGCAAAAAGTACAGATGAGGTTTTGTCTGGTGCCTTGCTCACGAGACCAATTGAAAGGCATCAGATCAGATTGCCCACAATGACCATTAGTGGCTGACTAGAGCAGGGAATGCCCGATTAATGGAGAATCGATTGATCCTTTTCTTGATAAATCAGGGTTGTTAGAGTTTTCGAGATGAAGCTATTTCAGGTCCGCAAAGGGTACAAATTTGGTTCATTAGCAATTGCTCTTTGATCCGTGAGAGCAATTGAGTGCCACTTGGCTCTTAATTTTTATTGGAAAATTGGGATGGGTTATGATCTTGCTTCCCCCCAAATAATTATAAAATATTTTTTGTATAATTTTTAAAGGTCAAAATCACTTAAATTCTATAATATAATTAACATATAAAACATAATAAAGTATAAATCATAATTTATATCTTAGTCTGAATTTTCGATCCTTTTCTTGTAATTTTCTTCAAACTATTTTTGAAAATGACTCATCTCATTTATTGTAGTCTCAAGTATCTAACCTCTAACGGTATCTACAAAATATGTTGAAATAACTCTGCAAAAATTATAGAAAAAGTTAGGTAATAAGTGTTAACTCTCTTGGAACCTAAACCTACTAATAATAGATTTTAGATATTTTAGTAATTTAACTAAAAGCAAAATTTTAATTAAAATTAAAATTTAATTAGAATTACAATTAATGATAATTAACTACTAAGTATGAAAAAATAAAATTTAATATCTAATATTGATTCTCATTTATTATATATCTTATATTTAATTATAAAGTTTCTCAAATTTTATAATCAAGTCCAACTTGATTAAAACAACTTTTTTCTCTTCAATTTATTCTTGGTGTGTGATTCATTATATTCTCAAATATATTGTCAATAGATACAAATTATAACTCTAAATTATCTTTAGGATTAGACAAAATAAAATCTCCAATCTTAATTTAGGGATATAAATTGTTTAATTAGAGAATTAAACAATTAAAATATTTTAATTTTTTAATTCTCTAATTAAATAATTTATATCCATAAATTAAGATTAAAGTCTAGCAACATATCATGAATACTCAAATATTTAAGAATATCAAAGTGGAGTTGACTAAATTTTTTGTGCATAATTTTTCATATAATTTAATCATTTCATCATACAATGTTTCGATTAGATATAGAATATGAATATAATATCTACTTTATTTGAATCCAATCATGTCAGTTCTTCATCATAAGTAATTGATCCAATTAATAACATTTATAAATTTTTTTACAAATTTTCATTCGATATTGGCCATGGATTTTTTGAATAAATGTCAAACAAGAACAACAAAATAATTTTCCTATTTACTTTAAGGTGATAAATTCTACATCGATCACTCAACTACCTCCATATAATTCATGTTATATCAAATAACTACTGACTGAGCAACTCTTAATTAGAATAAGTCTTAAGTAGTATCAAAATATAATAATCCTTATACAAGACAATTTAGAGATTTCAAATCAAATGATCACTTATATAATCATCACAATGAGAATTTTTGTAGATATATAATTAATGTCAAAATGGATTGTTCATATGAGTTTAGTTTAGTGAACTTGTTCTTTAACATGCATTCACATGTTTGTTTAAGTATCTTCCTATTTTAGCCTACCAGATCTACTACTTCTTTTATAAAGAAAAATATAATGTCTGCTAATATTTTTACACTCTATTAATGCCTAATTTCAATAGAATAATAACTAGAAAAATTTAGGGATAATACATAAAATATAATATGAATATCATAATTATGTTCTCATTATAATTTTAGTGGCAATGTATATTTATCTCATGAAATTTATTACATACATTTGAATATGTATAAGATAAGGAAATCCTTAAAATTGTTTTATCACTAAACTACAACTAGCCGATTGGTTGTAGGGTATAGACCAATAATATCCCACTTTTACTAAGCCAATCATTTAAATATCTCATACCATATATCTATGATAATTCGTATCAAGTGCATTACAAAATTTACCTAACTTTTCACATTAAAAACTTGTAGATGTTGTTAGTCAGGATCGTATCTACAGAGAATGTTTGGTTAATTCTCGTAATGAAAATAATTGATGCAAAGTAAATAAAAGAAGGGGGGGGAAGGATTTTGGGTTTTATGTAATTGAGAAAATGAAGTAAAATTAAACTAGTGAAAACACATTATAACAAACAATTAAAAATGATAAAAGTGATGAATATGTGTGAACTCGATTCTTGAATCAATCTCAACCTACACATAATTAAAAATCTTTCATTGTTATAATGTTTTCGCACCTCTCTTAGAACTATTGGTCGTAGATTAACAATAAGCTTTGGTAATCTCGATTTTATCATAGGTTGTGTTTAATTCAGAAACGAAACTTAACTATCAAATAACCTAGGATACAATCTTTAGATTAAGTTGGACAGCTATATTACAAAATGGAAAATAGACAAATTTAAGCAACAACCATACAAGCTCGGGTCATTTAACCTAGGCTATATTATCCCTAATGATTAAAAATTATTAGTTGCCATATATGAATCCAAATGCAACAATTACAAATTGTATTAATAATTCTAACAATGGGTTCACAATATAAACAATATAAAGATAACAAAGGATAACGTAAACAATTATGAGAGAGAGATCTAATATTAAACAAGGATAAGATAAGCTTAATCATGCATCCTAGGCATCGATTTCATCTTCAAACCGGTGTTGAGAAGTTAGCCTTCCATCTTCTCCATCAATCTTTAAGAATGAACTCCTGTAGCATCCATTCTTGTTGAAAACAAAGAGAAAATGATGAAGAATAGCTGTTGTCCACTGTTATCTTCGTTGTTCCTCTTTTCCCACTTTGAAAATCAATGAGACGATGGTGATGAATGATGTCAATAGACTGCTATCTCCTCATTCCATTTAAAAAACCCAATAGTAATTAATGACAAATGGTGTTTAAAGAGATTCAACTGCTGTCTTGTTCCTCTCCAAGAGGAATGGCAACTTCAGTTATACTCCTCTCCACTTTATTGTTACACACTTTTTTGTTCCAACCTTTCCATACCTCTTACACATGGAAACTAAAGAGGACCAAATGAAGGAGTTGTTGTCTCCTTTTGTGCCCAGCCTCTCAGTTGTCTCCTTCTTATGAATAGGGTATCTGTTTTTAGTGGGATTAAAAGTCTCATTGATATATTTATATAAAAGATTCTTTTTTCAATTGGGTGGTTATGCCAAAAGGCAACCTGCCCATGTATCTATACTTGCATCAATTTGTACAATTAATTTATCTTTAGCATTATAATTATATAATGCTAGTAAATCTTTACAAAGATTTTTTTTAATGTTTGTATAGTTTTTGTGTCTTTATTTGTCCAAGTCCACTGGATTTTTGTACTATATTTTTAAGCTTTGCATTCGTTGGCGAACTTTTTAGAAAATCCTTGATCAGACGTTTCATTTCTCCACCATTAAAGGTCACATGCAAAATCATGAATCAAAATGTTTGTACAATTTTTGTGTCTTTATTTGTCCAAGTCCATTGGATTTTTGAACTATATTTTTGGGGTAAAGCTTTGTGTTTATTGGCGAAATTTTTAAGAAATCCTTGATCAGACGTTTCATTTCTCTGCTATTAAAGGTCACATGCAAATTCATGAATCAAAGGACCTTTTAGGATTATAAAGTGGGTTAGGGTAAGGTGGGATGTATTTAGATAGTTTAGTGTAAAAACCATCAAAGCTAGTGAAACAAAAGTAACATTGAATGTAACATTAAGTGCAAAAATTAACATTCACTCAAAACTAGGTACCATTGGTTATGATGAATACAAAAACTATGTTTCATAGCTCAAACTCAAGCTATCACACTATAAAACAATGAAGCAAATATCACTCATAGAAGTTAATAATAAACAAGACTTTGTAACCATAGGGACATCTCTCTCATTCACATTATACTCAAGTCACCCATTCCATACAACATTATGAGGAGACATTAATCATAAATAACTTTGCAAAACAATTTCATTTCTTCCTTGATAATTTTATTTAAACATATATATATTTTTTGTTCTCATTTTTTCCTTTTCCTTTTTTCCTTTTCTCTTTTTCTTTGTTTCTTTTTTTTTTCTTTTTTCATATAAAATTTGAAAGAAGCAATACTAAGGAAGGAATTTAGAACATGACATTCTAACAAATATAACAAATATAACCAACCCATACATATATATATAGCCCTATACTTAGACTTTTGTACATCAACAATCATCAACAAGGAACAAATGCTCCCCTAGCTTTATGACTTAGGTAGGACAAAGAAAAATTCATATTAATGGGTAGGCTATTTGGCTAATGTAGCTTGTAAAAACAAAGAATACTTAATCATTTTCATATTAATGCTTGTGATAAAAATGTGTCCTTGAATAGAAAATGAAAACAAAGTCAAGACGTAAATGTCATAAAGGTCACACATATAAGCAAAAGACAATAAAACTGATATGGATCTGTCAATCTAATAAGACTCAAAATCTCATTAGCTTTTGTCTACTACTAGTTAATACTCTTTTAACGATAATGCACATTGACCAATAATAAGAGCAAAAGTACATGATAAAGTTGTCATAGATTTTTCTAGTCAATTCATAATCTAATTATGGCTCTATCATCTTAAAAGAAATAGAAAACAAGAAAAGTTTTTATTTTGTTTGTAATTATAACTATATAGTGTTAAAAACAATAGAACATGAGAAAATTTTTGATTTTGTTTGTTTGATTTTAGAAACCACCTAAGAAGTCATATAAGCAACAGTTAAGCTAAAAAACATGCATAAAAACTAAGATCCCCACTTAAAACTTACATTGTCCTTAATGTAACCTCAAATGCAAGAAATGAAGCATTTAACTAAAATAACAAATGTGAAAATGTAAATAAACAGAAATCAGCTTACCTTGGGTACCTCCTAAGCAATGCCTTTGTTTATTATCACTGGCTTGACTCCATGCTGCTCTTATCAAGTGACGAAAATATGATCTCCAGGAATCACAAAATTGGCATTTTCCACTTGATCTTCATCAAGGTAAGGTTTAAATCAATGACCACTGACATGCAATGTCTTCCCTGTTTTTAAACTTTTGATCTCAAATGAACCATAAGGAAGAACATTAGTTAACATAAAAGGATCAACTCAATAAGGACGACATTTAAGTGAGACATTAAAAACTATGGGCTTCTCTATTGTTGAAACTGAAGTGAATCACACATTAATACAACACTTAAAAAACGATATTAGAATGCACGAGAAGGGGGGGTTGAATTGTGTATTCCCCTTTTTTATAAATCTTTTCAGAACTATT
>JANJEY010000007.1:11450308-11466872 GCA_024703695.1 Erythroxylum cataractarum | reverse complement strand
GGAAGAACATTAGTTAACATAAAAGGATCAACTCAATAAGGACGACATTTAAGTGAGACATTAAAAACTATGGGTTTCTCTATTGTTGAAACGACTTCTTATTTAATTATATGATTCGACTTACAATTCTCCTGTATTGAAAGGTTAATCACATTAATTACAGAAATAAAGTGTTCATCATGAGAGTGATTTTTGACATAAAAAATATTAAAATGAGTAACTTCCCCATCGAACTCCATCGTGAGGGTGCCTTTAAGTACATCTATCTTAGTTTGGGTCGTGTTGAGAAACGACCTCTTAGTAAAATAGGAACAAATTTATAGGAAGTTCCATAATCTATGTCAATCACTGAAAAGTTAGCTGGAAATATTAAGTCATTTACCTACACAAGCCCATCCTCAATTAGCCCATCTAGGTAAGCATTAGAATGATCAACCAATTGTATGGTAACATTAGTTTCTTTTAATGGCCCTAAATTTAAAGAAGCATACATGGAACAAGACATAACATTAAATAGGTAGTAAAATTGAATAGAGAATTAAGAAAACACTTAGGAAAGTACCAAATTGAGAATTAGTATCTAGGTTTCGAAACCCCTAAATACCCTTAATAGATTGATATTTTATTATGCAATGGTTTTATTGATTTATTAGAATGGGAAGATTCCTATAGTATGCTAACAACTCACTCTTGAGTCTTATAACAATGAATCCTAAGGTTATCAATCGAATTACGCAGGTTAAATTTTATAGAATTGCTTTATTGAGTTGTGAATCCCACTACTAGGTTTGACCTTAATCTAAAAGTTCTATATTATCCTATCTCTAGAGTTGCAATCAATTCTTTCCAATTACGTAAGATATATTCACAAATAGGATTTCTCAATCTCTATATTATGAAATCAGATTATGCACTAATATTCCAGATATATTAGAACATATAATAAACATGTAGTTAAATCACAATATATCAATCTAAAAAATTGCATTACTAAAAAAAAATCAAAAACATATTATTGCACAAAACTAGAATCTATCTAACCTATATACTAAAGACTTTAGTTACACGGGATAGAACAAGAAATCAAACATAAATAGAATGACAAAAAATTGAAAACAACGAGTTCGTAATTCTAAATCTCCCTAATTGTCTTTTAACAAATATTCTTACAAGGTAGAGGTTAGGTTTGATTTGGTATTCTGATGGATCTTTTCATGCTTTCTTCATGATTTTCACTTCTTTAACTCAAAATAACCCCTTCTAAATGATCTTTGGCACTACAATCTCCTCCTAATGCCCAATCTTCAGTTTTTCTTTCGAACACATCCTTTTATAGTAAATTTTAAGATTCTGGGTGATGTATAGTTTGATACACAGTTGTATACTAGATTTTGTATAACCTAAGATACTAAGAATTCACTATTCTGCACAGCTTGAGAGAAGTAGACAAACAGATGCACGACCGTGTGTCCCTTCTTTTCGTTAAATCTTCGTTTTAGGTCCTGTTTTTGTCCAAATTCTTCTCCTTTAAGTCCATGAAGACAATTATAACCTATAAACACATTTGGAGCAAATTAAGTACCAAATATATGACAAAATATATAATATCAAGAAAATGTACATCAAATATACTGTATAAATATGATCAAATATGCATATATCAAACATGCCCACACTTAAGTTTTTGCTTGTTCTTAAGTAAACCATAATCAAAATTATAAATCTTATAACATTAATCCCTTGTCAATCTCAAACTGTCCATTCATACTATAAATCATTATATCATATTGAATCAAAGTAACTTAAAATTATAGTGAAGTTATCCTAAAATTAACTTCCTAAGTCCATGTTAACAATAACCACATCAATAATAACATTGAAACCAAAAGCATAAATGTTTACACCCTCATTAAGATTTTAGTCAATGTGCTAAAGTGTTTAGGGTGAAAGTTATCAAAACTCTCAATCAATGCATAGTAAAACTATTGGCATAAGCTTGCAATATTATCACATCTCCACCATTTATATATAAACTAGAAACCAAAATCAATAGGTTTTTATATGGTTGTAATAAGGGTTAGGTATGGTATAATTGGGATAATAAAAAAGGTTAAATTGAAGAAACTTTAGTAAATGAAAATTACAAGATTTGTTTACAAAACACACAGGTCCTTTCAGTACAACTCTATTGGTACCATATACTTATTCAAATTTTTTATGCTCATTCCTTTATCAATAAAACCAATTTCAAGCTTTCAATATCTACCACACTTAATGAAATAATAGACCTTTCAAAAATTTCAAGTTTCAAACAAGTAAATCATGTAAATAACCTTCAAGATTCAAAACAACAAAAAGGTCTTCAAAGAAAAATAGGGTAAAGGTTAATATGTGAGTAAAAGCAATGGAAAAGGTTAAGACTCAAATTGATTATTCCTAAAAGAAAAATTATGGGTAAGGTAATTTTCAAGGAATAGGCTAACGCAAATTTTTGAATCTAAATGCCTATCACTTCAATGATTGCAATTTAACAAATATGATCTCAATATATAAAATAAAAGTAAGTTCAAGAATCATTCTACTACATATGATAATACACATGAAAGACTAAAAAGAGCATACAAATTTTGAAATTTTCACTTTTAGGCTCAAAAGCTCACAAAAAAATATAGGTATATATATGGGTAAATAATATATGATTTCATTCAATTTGATTATTTCAAATACTAAGGATATGACTTACAAAAGTAATTTCATTCCAACTATCTTCCTTTTGCATACTATTTCAAATCAATATTCAATAATTAAATAGAGTATTGATGGACAGATTTCAATGAATATTAGTTAATAAACTTTAATAATAAAGATTATAATAAGCTTAAAGAAATTATTACAAATCAATAACCCCCTCCTTACAGTTAAAGTTGTACTTTGTCCCTGATTTACACAATATAAGAATTTATAAGTTAGTGAAAGGGTTAAGTTGGTATTTTCCTGAATATAACGTTTTTTTTTTTAATTTCTGATCCATCCAATAGTAGACTAAATCCTTGCAAATTATGAAGAAAAAGGGATAAAAAGTTAAAAATATAAATAACAAAAAAATGAAAATAATTGTGAAACATGAAAATTAAATAACATAAAATAAAATATATCCTATTTCATGGGCTGCCTCCCATGCAATGCTTCTTTAATGTCGTTAACTCGACGTACCCTACACGTTGTCCCTCATTCAAGGTCTATAATTAGTGGCTTGCTTCTACCCTTTTCTCTATAAATCAGTTTCATAGCTTGTAAACAAGTCACATGTTGCAAGATGATTATAAGGACATAATGTATTAAATTATTAAAGCCAAATAAATACAATAATGCCTTTTTCAATGACAAACTATTAATAAGGAGGGAATAACAAAACTCTTTGAATCATTGGTTGACTCGAACAATTTGTCTTCGAGGAAGTGAGGTCACTTCTAATGCCTCTTCAATAGTTTCCTTACTTATTTCCTCCGTTAGTTCTTCATCAACCACCTCTATCCATTCTTCTCCTTCTTCTTCTTAGACAGAATTTTTTGACTTATCTTTTTCAATTATCTCTTGCCACTTGTCTACTTCCTCCTCATGGATGGAGACTTCTTTCATAAGCTCTTCTTGGAATGTCACTCGATTCATGAAGCCAAATCTTGTCTTTTCTTCATTCTTGATTTCACTGCGGTTAGCTTTCATTTCAGCAAGGATTTCCATTAATTTATCTATAATACTTCCTTCCTTTTCCTTTTACTCTTCTTCTTCTACTAGTAACTCTTTGTCACTACTAAGGATGATTTTTATTCCACATTTTATAACGTTTGTTTTAGTAGCACTAGACAAACTCCCTCGAATCTTGTCAGATAATGTCTTTGCCAGCTGATTCACCAAATTTTTTATTCGAGCTTTAGTTCCTGATGCCTCATGATTAATTCTTGAACAAAATCATTCATCATATTTTCAGTAGTTGGCTCAAGAACTTGAGGTTCTTGGTACTTTAAATTTTCAGTTAGAGCGTGATCATTCCATCCATAGGCATAGGAGTTGCTCCACTTTAAATTATAAACATTCTCATATGGTGCACCTTAAGGTTGGTTATACATGCTCAGTTTCTCCTATACATAGTTCGGTGCTCGACATACATAATTGTAAAAATTTCTCCCACTAATGTCGTAACAAGGTTTAGATATTAGTTGAGCATTTGAAAACATATGAGGAAACCTCTCTCTCTAATATGGGGATGTTATAAATTGTGAAGACATGTTATGGCTCTGATGAAAGTATTGTCTGCTCCATCCTTTCATTATTAGTTATGGATATGACAATAAATCTCAATTCCTTACCACCACACACTGTCAGTGTGGAGAAGTTCAAAAGATAGTTAAATGCACAAGCCAGAAATATAATAAGATACAATAAAATACAAAAATAAAATAAAATAAAAAAGATAATAACTAGAATAACAACGTTAAGATGTTCCTAATATCAAAGCCCTTGGTAATGGTGTCAAAAACCTCTATATTATGTTTTTTAATTAAAGAAATTAAAACTTAAGCAAATAAAATAAAATAGGCAGTAAGATTGAACAAAGAATTAAAAATCACTTAGGAAATTACCAAAGCAAGAATTAGGGTATAAGGTTCGAATCCCTTTTAAATACCTTTAATAAATTTATCATTTATTAAACAATTGTTTTATTGATTTATTGGACTATGGAGATTCTTATGGTATACTAATAGCTCACTCTTGAGTCTAATAACAACTAATCCTAAGGTTATTAACTGAATTACTCAGGTTAGAGTTTATAGGATTGTTTTATCGAGTTGTGAATCTTGCTATTAGGTTTAACCCTATTATGGAGTATTTATGTTATCCTATCTCTAGGGTTGCAATCACCTCCTTCCAATTACAGTAGATCTGTTCACATACATGATTTCTCAATCTCTATGTTATGAAATCAAATTATGAACTAATATTCCAGATCTATTAGAACACATAATATACACGTAATTGAATCATAATATATGAATCCAAACAATTGCTTTAATAAAAGAATCAAAACATGTTATTTCACAAAACTTGGGTTCGTTTAACCTAGACACTAAAAGAGTTTAAATACACATGATAGTAACATAAAATCAAACATAAAGAAAAGGAAAAAATTTGAAAAGAACAAGTTTATAATTCTAAATCTTCTTGATTGTCTTCTTTCAAATATTCTTGTAAACTAGAGGTTTGATTTTATGTTTTAATGGATCTTTCGATGATTTCTTTGTGTTTTTCACTTCAATTTCTCCAAATCACATATTTTGAATGATCTCTAGTGCCGCATTCGTCTCCTAATGTTTGCTCTTTGATTTTACCTCTGAACACTATTATGCTAAAAAAGTTTTAAAAAGACCTAGGCTATCCTACTCGTAAGTATACGAGATAGTTGTTGTTGATAACTCAGGGTCATCTCCCACAGCGGTGAAATTAGTCAATTTTAATTAAGATTAAATTAAAAATAAAAATAAAGACAATGCAGTCCTAGACATTCTATCCCGATTGTTGAGTGAAAGTTTTTAAGAAAAATTACAAAATTAAATTGTAAAGTAGGCGGAATTAATTAGGAGCAAAGATAAATAGATTAATTGAAGTAGAAAAACTCTTGAGAATTAATTTCACTAATTTATTATCCTATACATGATTAAGGGAAAATGATTGGATTTTTGTCTTACTAAAATTAATAGTTAGGTCCTAAATCGATTCGAATAATGAACTAGTCTAACTTTCGTATTTAACAATTTATTATCTGAATTAGTTATGAAATCCCGACTACTAATTACCATTCAAGTTAATATATTTCTAGTTATTAACCTAAGTGTCCATAGTTTCTCAATCCATATTAAACTTCATCTCTTAAATCTTCATTTAATACTAAAATGATGCAAAGTTTGGCCATTCTATTACATCCATTTAGTTCAAAAACCACAACAATAAATAAGACAATATATCCATAACCTAATTATGCATATTCAACTAAACAGCTACATTAATTCTCAAGAAAAGAGATCAACCTATCATATCATACACACAATTCATCATACCCAAATAATTCAATCTCATGGCAACACATTTATCACAAAAATTCAAATGTAAGGGAAATGACACACCTAATCTGACAACCTAACATACATCCTAAATGATAGGCAAAAATGCAAACACAGATGCAAAGACTACCTCCCCACACTTGACCAAAACATTGTCCTCAATGTGCAAAAGAGAACATTTAAAACCAACAAACAACACCTGAAAAACAAAACACAAAAAAAATAAAACAGAGTATGTTGGGACTCGTTTCCAGAATCCAACTCTTATACAAAAAAATTGAAAAACAAAGTGGCAGAAACGAAAGAACGAATCATAAAGCAAAAGTCAAAGTGAGCGAAACGGATCACAAAGCGAAAGTAGGGCAAAAGCAAACGAAACACAAATCAGATCAAAAAGTGAAGGAATCGAAAGCTTAAGGAGCCAAAGAAAATTGAAATGGCTCGGAATCAAAGAAAACAAATCGGTTCAAACAAACTAAAGGTCAAATTCTGACATCCAAAAATGCATTCCTTAGAAAAATTAGCATTGGAAACGTAAGACATACTTGGTCTACACAATTCCAGATCGGTATAATTTTTTTCATCATTCAAAACAATTCAATTTCTCATTTGGAAATCATCAATTCCCTAACCTCAATTCATTTTATGTTTCACATGCGAATCATAACCATCAATTCATACACAAAAAGCACTTCTATATTTCAAATCAATCATCGCAATCATCGGACCTCCTGTCCGAAACCCCAACAAAATCAAACACATTTATATACCCATAGCACTTCGATAATTCTCAATCATCAAAATCATCGGACCTCTTGTCCAGAATCCAAACACAATCAATCAATATCATATACATATAGAACTTCAATAGCCAAGTCACATTCACATTCATCTCATCTCATCCATATACCATTCACATACCATATCCATACACAAATTTATATCTCAATTTCATACGCAAATCCATAATTCATTTACATTCCAAAATAAATGCATTACAAACTTTAATGGCAATTTCAAGCCACAATACAACATCAATCTCAAATTCCAAATACAAAGATACAAAAATCCCCACAATACTCAACAAAAGCCTAAGCTCTTATTTTTACAATAATCTAACTTAAAAATACAATCATAAACATAACGAACGAACGTTTTGACTTTCTTTCATCCGATCTCCTTCTTGATACCTAGAGATGGGGATGAAAGGGGTGAGCTTTACAGCTCGTGAATAACATGTTTATAACAAAAAAATAAGCAAAAACTATTTTCAAAAACTCGTTGTCATTTCATAAAATTTCACGGTTGAAACATCAAATGTTTATTTCTCCAAAATCTCAATTTTTCAAAAATTCATGAGCAATTTCAAATCATGTATGCATCAAACTTATAACACAACATAAGCACATAACACATCAGAAATTGGTTTGGGTCAGTCCAGAAAACAGAACGTACTACACATTTTCGCATAGCGGTCCTGTGTAGCCGTGAACAAAATGTACTACACCTTCCTGCATAGCGTTCTAGTGTAGCCGTGAATTTATGGGAGTCCTTAATGGAGCTTCAATGCTACTAGCGGGCAGGCGGGCGAAGCCTTTTTGACAAGTACACTTGATAATTTATGGGACCTAACCAAGCCCACATCACAGATATTTCACACATGAAAAATCGAACTGCCCAAAGGCACCTTTCAAAAAATTAATTCTTTATAATCATGTCATATCAGACACATTTACATTTAGAAATTCACAATTTCACATAAATTCACATAGCAATTCTCAGCCATTCAAAACACAAGAAAAAGCAACAATCGTAGTAATTTAGCAAATCGTTTAAAAACAATGGATTTTACCATTGGAGCAACTTATCAAATATTTCGAAAACCATAATTTGAAATCATTTTTCTTTCTTGATTTTTCAAAAACATATACGTAGATTATAATTCAAATTATAAACATGGTATCCACCTCATATCCATACTTAAATACTTGTTCAAAGCCTCTCTTTCTCCATTGCCTCTCTTAATTTTCCTCATCCAAGACAAAATCCCTAATTCATAGAAATTTAAAATTGAACAATTCATACCATGCAATCACCAAAATTGATCTAATAAAACTCAAACTCATACAATTCTCAAGCTATCTAAACCAAAATCTTTTCAAAAGTCAACAAATCAAAATTTTCTCTTACCTTAAACCTTCACCAAATGATGAATTTCTTAGCTCATATGGGAGCTCTCACCTTCTTCTTTATTTTTCCTCTTTGAATCATCTCAAAAATATTTCTTGAAAACTTATAAAAATCGAAACCTAGCTTCTTTTCTTCTTTCTCCTTTCTCTCGACCGAATACACTCTTCCCTCTTTCCTTATTCTTTTGTTTCTTTTCTTTCTTTCAATTTTGTGCTTCACTTCATCTTATACGAAGACTCACAAGTTTTAATTTACCAACTTGCCATTAATGAATGAGAAAAGGCCCTTATGCCCTTCCTTATAAGCTTTGTTACTTAAAAGCTTTAGTATTCTTTCAATTTTTCCCCTCATGCATTTTTAACACTTTTATTCAATTTAATCCAATCAACCTATGCCATATGATCTAACTCAAATTAACATGCTAATTAAGTCCTCAAAATCATAAAATAAATCCAAGTCTCAAAATATCATTAAATCATGATTAACTTAGGGCATTTTTTAATCGTCAAATTGAAGAAATTTACTAAAACTTCCTTCTAAAGAAATGTTCCTCATTGTCTCAAATTCATAATGACACCAAAATCATTCAATTTGGTTTAATAGTCCAAAAGTTATAATCCAAACATTTTCGAACTATTATTATGCTAAAATATGTTCCTGCTATTTACTTCCATCCAAATATTGATAGTCTTAGAGACTAAATTAAAATTTAATTCCATCAGAACATTTGTAGCCCTATCTCTCTAGTTTAGTCCAAATCAAGAATCATCACATTCGGATGACTAGATCAAAAGTTATGGCTAAAATACTTTCAGCTCTTACTAATCCAAGACTAAACATTAAACCCAACTTCAATTCAGAAATTGAAGGTCCTAGAGTACGAATTAAAATTCAGTCCCTTCAGTTAACTTATAATTCCATGTCTCTAGTTTATTTTGCAATAAGAATCAACTCAATTTGATCTCCACATATCAATATATCATAAAAATACTAAAACAAGTTCAGAAAAATTATCCAACTCTCTTTGATTCAATCAATCTTTTCAAATTCAAAAAATCTCAAAAAAATCATAATTTTTCATGGATGGGTAGAGGGATGTCTTAGAAATCCAATTCTTCGAAAATCAGTTCAATCGGATATCGAAAAAAAAAAGATAAAATCAAAAGAGTGAGAGAGGGTCAGATAGGGTTGGGTTGGGTCGGACATGGCAAAAAGGACCGCTCGCACTTGCGAGCGAGCGCTCGAGAGGACGCCTGAATCCCCTTTTTTTTTCTCAAAAACTCCTAACTTGCAAAATACATAACTTTTGACTCAAGAGTCCAAAATTTACAAACTTGGCATCAAAAGAAAGCTAAAAGGAAGCTATACCACTTCCATGAAGAACTTAAAAACTAAATCCTTCTCTAAAGGGGTCAAAATCTCACTCAAAACTTCTGTCCAATTTATGTCACCCTAAACAGTATCACAATTTCTAAAATTTCTACCTTTCAACTCCAAGGTCCAAAAATATCATATTTTATATCAATGCAAAGATACAAATGCAACCTACAACTTTCATGAAGGACAAAAAAATCAATTAGGCCTATAAAGGAGTCAAAAATCTACTTAAAGATTATGTCCACTAATAATCATCCTAAATAGTAACACAAAATTCTATAAATTATAACTTCACATTCCATGATCCAAAATTTCCATACTTTACATAAATGAAAAGATCAAAACACAATCTTCAAATTTCACGAGAACTTAAAAGCAATTTCAACCTCTAACTAGGTCAATTTTTCAATCAAAGCTTCTGAAAAAAATTTGTCATCCTATACCACATTCAAACTTCAAAATTTCATATCTTCCAATTTTCACAATAAAAAATAACATATTATACTTCATTTTAAAGCTATGCAATTTCTATATAACTTTTATGTAGACCACTTACTCCAATTCAAACCACATCCGTATAAAATTAGCCTCAAAGCACAGTACACACAAACTTACCCTAATGAGCATTTTAAAAAACAAAACAAAATAACTTAAATTCGAAAGATTATAACTTTCAATCTTGGTATCGAAACACGTCATACTTTATAGCGATAGAAAGCTATCAACAAAAGCTACAACTTTCATGAAGACTATTTTTATCAAATTTTGCCTAATTCAAACCAGAAAAATTCATGAATATTTCAACATCAAAAAGTCAACTCTGCTACTATTCATACCAAAAAGTCAGGCTTGCAATTCCCTAAAATTTAACACTTTCACTATTTATTTCTTACTTTTCAATTCTATTTAAAACAACCCATTTACTATAAATTTCATAGCACCCTCAAAATCATTAAAACAGAAATTAATTTTTCTCACATCTTCCAAAATTTCATAAATAACCTACAAGTAACACAATTATACACAATAGAATAAATCCTTGAATTCTCATGCTTCTACTACCCAATTCCTCATTTAATTGTCCTTTACCAATGCTAAAGTCCAATAAAAGATCGGAGTCCAACATTTCTCCCCCTCTTAAAAGAATTTCGTCCCCAAAATTCTTACTTGAGTAATCACCAAATAACACATTCTCTCAAATAATTTCTTCCTATGTAGTCAATCACTTTCTTAACTCATTCCTCATTATACATATATCTCAATTTACTCACAATTTTTCACTTCTTGTGTCAAATACACCACTATCATATCAAATCACTATTTCTTAACATATGTTAATGGCCCAATTCTTGATGAACCTTAATATGGACCAATACCATTCAATTCAACCCTTTTGAACTTCCATACATATCTATATCTCTATCAATCATCTCATCTTTCAAGTATCCTTTATTGCATCCTCTATCATTTGTTTTAAAGGTTTGACTTGGTGGGGAATTCCTCCCTCGTAGGATGCACGTCTAAATGTCACGTAGGACATCGGACACGTGCCTCACCGGGGTGGGGTTCCAACATAAAGAAGAATAAGATTTTTAAACCATAGGATATAATTGAAAGTGAAGAATCCAATGAATTAAGGTTTGAGAATTTATGATCTCCTTTTGATTGAAGAATGAAACGTTTTGAAAGTATATTACTTTGAATAAATATGAAAAAAAAAAGTTGAAAAGAAAATATTGATTTGGATTGGTTTAGACCAAGTGTGACTCTTTTGTTTCCAACAATTTTCTAAAGTATACGTCTTCGAATGTCAGAGTTAAGAATTTTTGTACTTAAGTGTTTAGTTTTCTTTGATTCTGAGTCTTTCGATTTTTTTGGCTCCTTAAGCTTTCGTTCCCTCATGCTTTTTGATCTGATTTGTTTTTCGTTTGCTTTTGGCCCACTTTTGCTTTATGACCTGTTCTTTCATTTCTGCCACTTTGTTTTTCGATTTATGTTTCTGATGTTAGGTTTCGAAAACGAGTCCCAACATTATGTGCATTGATAAAAAGATTATGATATATATAGTAGCTTGATAGCTGAGTTTGCCAAAGTTTAAGGGATTGCAAACATTTGATTTTCATTGAAAATGAAATGACAGAATATGTTGATTGTGATCCAAGTAAGTTGCTTGAGGACAAGCAACAATTCAAGTGTAGGGGTGTTATTCATGGGCATTTTATATTTATTTTAGATACATAATTTGCTAAAATATTGCCTATTTAATGTTTAAATTACACTAATTTAGAGTTATTTGTTTTAATTTTAGGCAAACGTTAGATTTGGAACCTTTAAAAGCATAAAGCAATAAAAGCTCTCAAAGGAAGCAAGGATTAAAAAAAGTTTTAATGTTTTGGCCACCTAAAAGCGTTAATGTTTTGGCCAAGACAAGAAAAGGATAGGTGTTTTTGTGTGAAGAAACGGGGTTATGCATGAATAAGAGAGTTGGACCATAAACCTTAATTGTCACATCAAGACATAGGATAGAAGAAGAGGAAGCTAGTGGCAGCAAAGAGGAGAATCAAGATAGCATGAGGTGTGCGTGAATAAGGTGGACCAAAAACCTTAATTATCACATCAATATATAATAACAAAACAAAAAAAGGCTAGCAGTGATAGTGAGATAGGAGACAAACAAAGAAACATTGGCCAAAATGGTGTGAGCAGCAACTATGCATGAATAGGAGGAGATAGCTTGAGCAGCAGTTGTGTGTGAATAAGAGGGGTAGAACAAAGAGTTTATTTATCATGTCAATGAACAAGAATGAAGGAGAGAGCTACAGCTAAAGATAGAGGCGTGAGATGGTTTTCAGTCCCAATAGCCAAAGTTTTGCATGAATAAAAGACATAACCAACAACAGCAGTAGAAGACATTGATAGTAGAAAATTTCTTGGACAACAACAATCATCTCTCTTAAAGACTATATGTTAGGTGTTTTTAATTTTTTATTCCTTATTTGTTTTAATTTTTGTGGATCTAATCCATGTAAATATATATTCTGACCATGATATATGTTACATTAATGAATATGTGTAAGTATGTTTTTTTGGCTGAGGTTAGGATTGATATTGGATTAAGAAAATTTTTGTGGTATTGGTTTTTGTTTAATTGAATACATATTTAGTCCTAATTTGGTTTGATCACCTAGATTAATGTAACATCCCGTCACCGATTGGAAAGTTATATTGGTAAATTGAGACGGGCTAGGATTTTATCGCATATTATTGACTGAGCATTCATTTTGCCTCTAATTTTAGAGGAATGGGTCTTTTGCACATGCACATTTAGGTACATGCATTAATGACTTTTTCTCAGCTTTTAATTGTGATACTGATATGAATTGTGATTTGTGAGATAATTAGATTTGATTATGATTTATTGGGAATTTTGGAATAATAGAGTGCGAATATTGAATTGTAATTGTATTAGAGTGATTACTAATTGATAGCGACTTTTCGAAGTTTTCTAGAAAAATTTGGGAGAAAATGTCCGGGTCGGAAATTTTTCGAGTGACGGACTGATTGATTGTATAGGACAGAAATGACTGTCAAATGGCTATGGAAAATTAGACATATGAGTCTAGAAATTAACAGGTCGAGTTATTGAAATTTGGAGACGAATTGGACTGGAAATAAAATTGAAAAGAGATAGAGATTTAAATGTTTTGGGAGGAAAAATGACAAGAGGCTTATTTGTTCTACATATAAATACCTTAGTTTTGAAATGTTGGAGAACTCTTCTCCTTCCTCCTAGGGCATGATGTCTTGTCCTCTCTTCCTCCCTTGGAGATTCTTGCTTGCTTCTTCTCTACTTCGTAGTCTAGCTTAGTTAATGAGAAGATGAAGGTTTGTAGAGGTTTGGAGAAGCTCACCGTCAGTGTTAGAGAAAAGAGGAAGGGTCGGAGGTGATTTTCGAAAGAGTTGAAGATTTGAGCTTGCTTGGTAAGAAAAATAGTTTTAATGTGTTTTTATAGTTGTTAAATGCATGTATGGGTTTAATTGGGAGAGATTGGGATAGTTATGGGTGAGTTAAGGAAGTTTTCAGAGAGAGATATGGCGAAAAATCGATCGGATATGACGAACCAGGGCCGCACGTCGCGACGAAGGAATTATTGGACGTCGCGTCGAGCGTACGTTGCGACGAGCGAGACGTTGCGACGAGTGTACGCCGCGACGAGCGGGACGTCTCGACGAGCGGGACGTCGCAACGAGTGAATGATTACACGTCGTGGCGAGCGTCTCTAGCACGTCTCGACGAACGTTTATACATGCCAGCGAGGAGTTTAAATAATGACCGTTCCTTAATATCCTCCTTTCCATTTGTAGCTAATTGGACCGTTGGAATTAATTTGTTGTACGCATAAGTCGACTTGTCGAGTTATATAAATCGACTTGTCGAGTTGTATAAGTCGACTTGTGACAACATTTTACGTAAAATTGCATCTCCTCTCTTCTATAAGTCGACTTATGATGTGTAAGTCGACTTGTGACAACATTATACGTAAAATTGCATCTCCGCTCTTCTATAAGTCGACTTATGATGTGTAAGTCGACTTGTGTTGTTCAGATCTTCATGTGTAAGTCAACTTATGCTGTGCAAGTCAACTTGTGTTGCCTTTAACGGTAACATCCAACCAAATGCCATTTTCACTTATTAGGAAACTCCCATCTTGATTCTTCAATGATTAAATACTTGCCCATCTTGATTTGCACAATTCTTTTATTGAATATCAATCCCAAAATACTTGAAACAATTTCTTAACCAATTCTATACATTTTATTATTATCAAAACATAAGTGGGATTTAATTTGTCGACCACCATTGGTCCAACAGGTTCCATATTCTTTTCTGCCAAGAGATGAAATAATCTCTATAAAATTAACTTAGACGATTTGAAAAGTCAAAATATTTCATGTTTTATATCAATAGATGAGGAAAATCTGATTTGGCATAAAAAGATAGGTCATGATATTTTTAAACATATTTCTAAGTTTGTTAGACATGATTTGCTAAAAGGATTACCAAAGATAAGTTTTAACAAAGATTTCTTTTGTGAGAATTGCTAAAAAGTAAAACAAGTTAGAACATCTTTTTCCTCTAAAAAGGTTGTAACTTTGTCTAGACCTTTAGAGCTGTTACATATAGGTTTGTTTGGTCCAACCAAAACACTAAGTCTAGGCAGAAGAAGTATCGTCTCGTAATTGTTGATGACTTCATTAGATTTTGTTGGAAATTATTTTTATCACATAAAGATGAATCTCTTAAGTGCTTTAAAGTTTTATCCAAAATGTTACAAAATGAAAAAGGAATTTCTATTGCTAGAATTAGGAGTGATCATACTAGAGAATTTGAAAATGAAAAATTCAAAATATTTTGTGAATAGAATGAAATTTTCCATAATTTCTCTGCTTCTAGAACTCCTCAACATAATGGAGTTGTAGAAAGAAAGAACAAGTTGATTCAGGAAATGGCAAGAACTATGCTATGTGAAATGAATCTTCTAAAGAATTTCTAGGTAGAAGCTGTAAATATGGCTTGTGATATTCAAAATAGAGTATTTTTGGGCCTATTTTAAATAAAACTCAATATGAGTTATGGAAAGGAAGAATGCTGAATATATCTTACTTCCATCCCTTTGGTTGCAAATGCACTATACTGAATACAAAAGAAAAGTTGGATAAATTTGATTCTAAGATATATTCAGGAATTTTTCTAGGATATTTGATTACTTCTAAAGCTTATAGAGTTTATAATCTTGTTTCTAAATCTGTTGAAGAGTCTATGCATGTAAAATTTGATGATGATTCTCATCTAGATAAAAGAGATGATTTTGATAATGAAACTTTATCTATTCCTTTAGTTAATAATATAGACACGCCACCACCAGACAATCCACTTGATAAGGTAGAAGATATTTCTGAAAACTTTAGTCTAAGAAAAGATTGGAAGTATAAATCTTCTAACCCAGAAAACCTGATTATAGGCTAAACATCAGAAGGAGTGAGAACTAGGTCTAAATTTAGAAGAGAGGCAAATGTATCTTTTTTTTTTTAATTAGATCCTAAGAAAATTGATGAAGCTCTTCAAGAAGAAGCTTAGATTTTAGCCATGCAAGAGGAGTTAAATCAATTTACAAGGAAAAAAGTTTGGTCTTTAGTTCCTAGACTATCCAATAAGTCTATCATAGGAACCAGATGGGTATTAAAAAATAAACTAGATGAATTAGGAAGAGTAAACCATAACAAAGCTAGATTAGTAGCTCAAGGCTATAATCAAAAGGAAGGAATAGGCTATAATGAAACATATGCTCCTGTAGCTAGACTAGAAGCTATTAGGATTTTGCTTGCATATTCTGTTTGTCATGATATAAAACTATTTCAAATGGATGTGAAAAGTGCCTTTTTGAATGGTTTTATAGTAAAGCAACCCCCTGGTTTTGAAGATACTGATAAACTAGACTATATCTATAGACTTCATAAAGCTTTGTATGGATTAAAACAAACACCTCGTGCTTGGTATTATCGTTTGAGTTCGTTTTTGATTAAAAATGACTTTGTTAGAGGTCAAGTAGATAAGACTTTGCTTTAAAAAATTAAAAATGATTTTATGGTTTACAAATATATGTAGATGGTATTTATTTTGGTGCAACTTCTAAGAAGTTATGTTCGAGTTTTGAAAATCTTATGAAAAGTAAATTTGAAATGAGTATGATGGGTGAATTGAAATTCTTCTTAGTTTACAAATTAAACAAACTGAAGAAAATTTTTTTATTCATCAACAAAAATATATCAAAGAACTTTTAGTCAAATATAAAATGGAGAAGGTCAAACCAATGTCAACT